>LOEQ01015474.1:8190-25542 GCA_001685075.1 Bramus lutescens
TCTGTTAAGACCATTTGAGTCATAATATCTGTTAGTTCCCTTATTTCTCTGTTAGGTTTCTGTCTGGCAGATCTGTCCAGTGATGAAAATCTATTACACTATTACTGTAAGGGATTTAATGTGTGATTTAAGCTTTAGAACTGTTTCTTTTATATATGAGTGTGCCTTTGTATTTTGGGCATAGATGTTCAGTATTGAGATTTCCTCTTTGTGGATCTTTCCTGTGACTAATGTAAAATGTCCTTCTTTGTCCCTTTTGATTGATTTTAGTTTGAAGTCTATTTTGTTAGATATTAGGATAGCCACTCTAGCTTGTTTCTTAGATCCATTTGATTGGAACATTATTTCCCAACCCTTTACTCTGAGGTGATGTCTGTCTTTGAAGTTGAGGTGTGTTTCTTGAATGTAGCAGAAGGATGGATTCTGGTTTTGTATCTAATATTTTAGCCTGTGTCTTTTTATAGGTAAGTTGAGCCCATTTATATAAAGGGATATTAATGACCAGTGATTGCAAGTTTCTGTTATTTTAGTTTTCATTGTTGGTGATGATATTGTGTGTATTTTTCCCTTCTTTGGAATTTGCTGCTGTGAGATCATCTATAGACTGTGTTTCTGTGGGTGTAGCCGACTTCTTTGGGTTGAATTTTTCATGCTAGTATTTTATGTAGGGCTGGGTTTTTGGCTAGGTATTGGTTAAATCTGGTTCTGTCATGGAATATCTTGTTTTGTCCATCTATATTGATTGAAAGTTTATATATCTATATCTATCTATCTATCTGTCTGTCCGTTTGTCTATATTGTAGTCTGGGATGGCATCTGTGGTCTCTTAATGTCTGCATAATGTTTTTCCAGAACCTTCTGGCTTTCATTGTTTCCACTGAGAAATCAGGTGAAATTCTGATAGGTCTGCCTTTGTGTGTTACTTGACCTTTTTCCTTGACAGCTTTTTAATATTCTTTCTTTATTCTGTATGTTTGGTGTTTTGATTATTATGTGGTGAGGGGGCTTTTTTTTAATCCACTCTATTTGGTGTTCTGTAAGCTTCTTGTATCTTCAAATGCATATCTTTCTTTAGGGTGGAAAAGTTTTCTTCTATGATTTTATTGAACATATTTTCTGTGCTTTAGAGTAGGACTTTTTCTCCTTTAACTATTACTATTATTCTTAGCTTTGGTCTTTTCATGGTGTCCCTTATTTCCTGGATATTTTGTTTTAAGCTTTTGTTGGATTTAATGTGTTCTTTAACTGATGAGTCTATGTCCTCTATTACATCTTCAGGTCTTAAGAATCTCTCTTCCATTTCTTGTGTTCTGCTGTTTATGCTTGCATTTTTGGTTCCTGATTATTTTCTCATAATTTCCATTTCTATAATTCCCTAGGTTTGAGTTTTCTTTATTGTCTCTATTTTGGTTTTCAGGTCTTGAATTGTTTCTTTTATCTGTTTGATAGCTTCTTCTTCTTCTTTTTTTTTAAGGATTTGTTGATTTCTTCCAACTTTTTATTTGTCTTTTCTTCCATTTCCTTGAGGAAACTTTTCATTTCTTCTTTAAGGGCCTCAAACATTCTCCTAAAGTTATATTTTAGGTCATTTTCTTCTGTTTCATCTATGTTTGGTGGTTCAGGTCTCGCTGCTGTATGACCACTAGTTTTTATTGGTGTTGTATTGATCTTTGTGGTGTTGAGTGTGTTCTTAACTTGTCTAGCCATCTTTTCCTCTGATTGGTGTAGTTGGGGCTGTGTCTCTGGTGGTCAATATTCCAGGTGCCAGTGGATCCAAGGCTCAGATGGTTGCTCCTCATAGCACAGTCAGGTCCACAGTTTCAGTTACCCTGGAGATTCCACATCTTCTGCTGTTGAGGTCGCTGCCTTGGTCCTGATCCAGCAGAGGTCACTGATTCACAACCGGTCCTGTAGAGGTCTCTGGCTCAGGCCTGCTCCCCCAGAGGTGGCTCCCTTGTACTTGTTCCTGTGGAGGTTACTGCCTCGGGCCTGCTCTGGTGGAGGTCACTGGCTCAGGCCTGTTCCCACAGATGTCCCTTGTTCTGGCTTATTCTCGCAGAGGTCCCTGACTCATGCCTGGACAGTAGCTCCCTTGACCTGCTCCTGTGGAGGTCGCTGCCTTGGGCCTGCCCCAGCAGATGCCTAAAAGAATCTTTAAAATAGATTCAATATGATTTGAACCCAAATCAAGGGTTTGGGCATAGACATATAAAAATAAATGATTCTAAACTTCAGATAGAAATTTGGAGAACCTAGGATAGGTGGTGGTAACATTTTGAAAAGGAATAAAATTTGACAACTTATACTACTCAGTTTTAAGACTTTCCAAAAAATTTTTATTAATTAAAATAAGAATGTATTGTTCACTTTTCTCATTGATTTGATGCATTGCTGAAACAACATAAGGAAAAGTTCATTTTATTTCAAAATGTGAAGGGACTTCAACATGGTGGGGAGACCATGGCAGTGAATGGCAAAAGAACAATGCAGCTGGTCACATGTGTCCAAGCAGGAAGCAGAGAGTTGAGTGCAGCTACCTTTCTCCTTTGTCCTTTGTAATTGTGTCTGTGAGTCTAGCCCATGAGCCAGTGCTGCTCATGTTCAGGGTAGGTCTTCCCTCCTCAGTTAAACGTCTAAGGAGACACCCACAAAGCCATACCCATATGTGTATCTCCCGGCTGACTCTAAATCCTGTCCATTTGACAAGCAAGACCAACTGTTACAAGTATGATAATAGTGTCAGGATAGACACAGAGACCAATGGAACAAAAGAATGAACCAGAGGTAACTCAGTATATATGCTCGCTGACCATTTCCCAAGGTAAGTCAGATGTAGAAGGGATGGTATGTTGTCGAACAATATATGAACTGGATGGCCAAACGAGGAAAGCAAAACTAACAAAAGCAAGCTGTAACAATTTGAATGTTATTGAACACCATAATCTTATAGGGAGTGGCATTATTAGGAGGTGTGGCTGTGCTGGAGTGGGTATAGCCTTGTTGGAGGAAGGGTGTCACTATGGGGGCAGGCTTTGAGGTTTCCTATTCCTGTTGCCTGTAAGATGTAGGGCTCTCAGCTGCTACTCTAGAACTATGTCTGCTGCAGGCCACCATGCTCTTTGTCATGATGATAATGGATGAACCTCTGAAACTATAAGCAAGCCTTCCCAATTAAATGTTTTCTTTATAAGAGTTGCTGTGGTCATGGTGTCTCTTCACAGCAATAAAAACACCAAGACACTAGCTTAAAACAGATGTGAGACCTAGACATAAAAGTGAAAATTATGAAACTTTAAAAGGAAATATGGGGAAAATCTTAATATCTTAAGTTAAGCAAACGATTCTTAAACAGATCATATAAACATGCATGCTATGAATGAAAAATATCACTGTTATCTTTGCTAAATTTAAAGATTTTGTTCTTCTAAATATACTACTATCAAAATGAAAAGGCAAAACATAGACTGCTTAAAAAATATTTGCAAAGCATATGAAGGAGAACTTGAAATCAAAATGCGTAACAAGTTCTTACAATTCAATGAGAAAAGGATTACCTTCTTTAATTATATAAAAATTTGAATAGCTGCTTCATCAAGGAAGATCTACTGTAGACAATTATATGAGTCGGGATGTCCTCAGATAAAAATAACTGACATAAATTTAGAGATGTGTATCTGCTGGGACTGTGGTACACGATTTCTAAAAAATATAAAATTTTAGAGAGCTTGGAAAATAGGTTGGCCATGTCTTAAAATGTTAAGCATCCACTTAACTCTATAATCCCCAGCTATCGCTTTATTTACTCAAAATGAAAATGCAAACATATATCCACACAGATGTGTATGCAAATGCTGAATCCAACTTTATTCATGGTAGAGAATATCAAATGCAACTATCCATCAACAAGTGAATGGGTGAACAAATTGTAACAACTCCATCAAACAGTTGACGACTCATCCATAAAAATAGCACAGCGTGGATATGGCACTGTGCTGAGAGAAAGAAGCCAGAAACAAAACATTATATACCATGGGGCTACATTTACAGGGGACTCAAGAAGAGACAAATGGGATACGTGGTGACAGGCAACAGACCAGAGGTTGTGTGGTGCAGGGGATGGACTGAGATGTATGCGAGGGTTAACTGGGAAGAGTTAGCACCTGGTGATGATAGAAATGGTCTATAACTTCACTGTGGCCAATACGGCAGTGTATACCTTTACCAAAGGTCACCCNCAAACAGTTGACGACTCATCCATAAAAATAGCACAGCGTGGATATGGCACTGTGCTGAGAGAAAGAAGCCAGAAACAAAACATTATATACCATGGGGCTACATTTACAGGGGACTCAAGAAGAGACAAATGGGATACGTGGTGACAGGCAACAGACCAGAGGTTGTGTGGTGCAGGGGATGGACTGAGATGTATGCGAGGGTTAACTGGGAAGAGTTAGCACCTGGTGATGATAGAAATGGTCTATAACTTCACTGTGGCCAATACGGCAGTGTATACCTTTACCAAAGGTCACCCATTTTACTATGGGTGCATTTTACTGTCTATAAGTTATATGTAAAATCAAAATTGAAGTGAGGTAGATTCTGGTATATCTCTGTTTGATGTCTTAAGTAGGCTCTCTGTTAAGAAGGAAAGACAGTGGGAAAATGACATGACCCATGAGCAGATTTCTTATAGTGTGGGAGCTGGTGTCCTCGAGAGTGTGGGTGGGTGGAGGTCATGGAGGCTGAATCCTTTTCTGAGCCAACAGTGGAAGAGATAGTGTGAGACATGAAGTTTGATCAGACATGCATGGTCTTTGTATGTGGGGTTCGGGGAGAAAATTAAGGATGCTCCTGGCTTGTTCATTTTTTCAACCTTATCAAATATTTATTATATGTACATGAAGAAACACATATTTTGCAGGAAAACAAAAATTCCATACTATCTCTCTTGTATAAGTAGGAGTGTCATCAAGGAGAGGATGCTAGATATAAAATAAATAATCAAACAATTAAATATATAATTCTAGGTTACTATGAGACCAACCTAAGAAGAGAAAGCTAGGGAAGAGTTAGGAATAAGTTCATGATTTATTTTATTTTTAACTAATTTTATGGTGTTGAGGATTGAACCAAGGGTCTTGTACTTGTCTGTTGTGTGGGGACATTGCTGTCCTCCAGAGTCCTTTTGTGTTTGCCTTAGAACTGAGCTATAATCCAACTTGAGGAATCATACATATGCTTAAGAGAGTTTTATTGGGTGAAAATGCTGAGCTGAACACAGAAGCGCGAATGAAAGTTAGCTGCTAACTAAATGGAATGATGAAGCGAAGACCTTGAGGCTAGAAAGAGTTTGGTATGTTCTGATATATATAAAAAATAGTTATAGAGGCCTGGGGAAATGGCTTGGTCAGTGAAGTGCTTGTCATTCAAGCATGAGGATCTGACTTCAGATCCTAGCACCCACGTGAAAAATTGGTGGTATATATATACCTGTGATAACAGCACTGGGAAGGAGGACATGGGAGGGATCCTAGGACTTGCTAGCCATCCAATCTAGGGTTTCAGTGAGGAGCCCTGTAAAAAAAATAATAAAGTGGAGAGCAATTGAAGAAGACACCCACCATCGACCTCTAACCTCTCCACATCCTAATGCACCTCACACATTCATGCACATACATACACAGGTAAACACATACACAAATTATTATAGATGGGTTTTAAAGAATTAGTGGAAGGATGAAGGTATAGAAACTTATGGGTAATATTGGCAAATATTAGATCACTAGAAGACTTTATCTGAGGATATCTAAAACATAATAATATGAAGTTGAAGATTTTCTTTTAATGCCAAAACCTTTCAGTAGCTAAACACAAAGGCACAAGAAACCAGAAAATATTTGGAAGTCAAAGGACTTTCATCCTTACTTTAGAAAGAAAGTACCTCAAATTTTAGGAGAATCATTAAAATTTGGGTCTACTACAGTCACTGTTAAATGGTTTTTCTGAAACAATTTGATCCTTTGGTCACATATGTAAGTTTATAGAACTTTATAGTTTATATACACATAAAGGGAAAATATCATAAAATACAAGGAAAAGACATTTGCAAATATTTAATAGATGATAATCCTATGTTGTCTGATATATGGGACTATCTCCCTCACCCCTGAGACATTTCCGTTTCCTTCTTCTGGAAATGAAAAGAAAAATTAAGTCTGGAACCATTTTTTATAATAATTTCCCCTGTTTTGAGGTTTTTAAAAATTTTAAGTATTTTTATATATATTTATGTGTGAGTCTATGCTGCATGAGTGTGGGCATTCTCATGAGTCTACAAGAAGGGATGAGAACTCCCGGAAGTGGAGTTATAGGTTACATGGGTGCTGGTAAATGAACGTAGGCCCTTTACAAAAGGCACAAGCATTCTTGATCACTGAGCCATCTCTCTAGCTCCTAGAGGTTGTCCGATCACTGAGGAGGTGTGGCAGGGAACATTTTTCTCCTGCAGAGGAATGCAGCTTTCTGTGTTGAAGGGTAAGTTTTCATAGAGTGGCTTAGTGGTAGGTCTCGCTTCTCACTGGCCCTCTCCATAGGACTCTTGTGTTTATCTCTTGGGTCTCATTAGTGCTGAGGTAGAGGTCTGAGCTGGAACCTTCAGCCCTGGCAATGCATTGTCACACATTTCCACTCTGGGATCATGTCCTAATTCGTTCCCAGTCCTATTGGACTTCTTTCTGTCTGGCCAACTTAGTTATGCACTTTGGNAGGCCCTTTACAAAAGGCACAAGCATTCTTGATCACTGAGCCATCTCTCTAGCTCCTAGAGGTTGTCCGATCACTGAGGAGGTGTGGCAGGGAACATTTTTCTCCTGCAGAGGAATGCAGCTTTCTGTGTTGAAGGGTAAGTTTTCATAGAGTGGCTTAGTGGTAGGTCTCGCTTCTCACTGGCCCTCTCCATAGGACTCTTGTGTTTATCTCTTGGGTCTCATTAGTGCTGAGGTAGAGGTCTGAGCTGGAACCTTCAGCCCTGGCAATGCATTGTCACACATTTCCACTCTGGGATCATGTCCTAATTCGTTCCCAGTCCTATTGGACTTCTTTCTGTCTGGCCAACTTAGTTATGCACTTTGGGTAATATTGTTTTGTTTTACCTAGAATTTTTTGAAACTGGAGTATAGAGATTTTCAGGTCTATTCCACCACGCCCAAAGCGAAATTCTGAGTGGATCTTATGAACAGTTTAGATTGCTGTAGCTGGTTGGTGCCCTCCATCTAAAGAGATGTTCTTATTTTATGCAGGTGAAAAGATGCAGCTATTTTAATTGCATGATTGTTTATTAGAATGATGTCACAAAATTATTATTTTGACTGAAATGTCAGTTTTACTAAACAAGAGCAATGTGAAGCCAAACCAAACCACTAAGAAATTGATGGATGTTCTACTTCTGAAAGGGAAAAACAACCACTAAGTTAGAAACAAAAACAAATGCATTACAGGAAGAATTTTCCCCTTCTCATTTCAGAATACATAGAAATTGGATTGTCTGGGAGCCTGGGATTTGTGGAACAATACTGTAGACCTACTTCATTCCAGGTCTGGTCTTTGTCCTTATAAACTGTCATACAGAATAGACAACTACAATTGACAGCTGGGGCCCAAGTAAGGGGAGGAGGAGGTGGCACAGGATGACAAGGAGACACATTAAAACAAAGAACCATCAGAAGAAAAGAAAGAGCCCTGGTAGACACAGGTGACAAGGAGCTTCACAGAGGGCTCCCTAAAAATCCCATGCAATGATATGGAAAATATTCTGTCTCCTAAGAAGCCATTGGTTTCTTGAAAGGCCTCATTTGCATATTTCCAATCTGGTAGCTGCAGATTCAGTGGATATTAAAGGTCATAATAAGGAAAGGATTTTAAGCATAAATATCACAAGAACAGCACTTCACAGTGCAGGAAACATGGAGTCTAAAGAAGTATCTGTGTGTATAAAGTGAGTAAGTACACCAAAGTGAATGTTCAAAGAATTTGCTCACATTTTCCATGATAGAAGCAATTACACTGGGGAGCATCTGCTCCCGCCACAGAACTCATCTGAGGAGATACAGGGAAAGTCTACCAACAGGCAGACACGCATCCAACACCTCCTTCCTGGAACTGTTCCCGTTATTGATAATGCATCTATAGTAAACGAGCACAGCCCGGGTCCAAGAACGATCAAAATGACTGGAGAATGAATCAAGAACACTAAAAGCTTCAGCAGAGCACTGACGTCTGCCATCTATTTCTATCATTGATTTTCACTTATTCCCTGCCTTAAAGCCTCTACTTGTCCTATTAAAAACAAGGTCCTCACTCTGGCCACCAACAGCCTGCGGTTTGTAAGTTGTCAATCGGTGCTCATGGATCCGGCCTTTAATCTAAACAGAATACATTATTTTACATAATAGAATGTATAGAATTTTGGCACGATCCAGACACAGACTGACCACTTGGTTCAATGACATCATTAAAGATTCTGGTTCTTTCTACCTCCTTTTTCTGTCTCTCTCTGTGAAGTGGCTCTGCCTCAGGCTGGCTCCTTTCATGGATGAGTGATGATGGCATATGGATATTTACGATTCTATGGAGTATGATGTGGGAACATCTTTTTAATAATCCTTTTTTATTTATTGAGTGTTTGCCTGCTTACACATAAGTGTATCATGTGTGTGCCTAGTGCTCATGGAGGCCAGAGGCAAGTGTCAGGTCCTTGGAACAGGAGTTACAGATGGTTGCGAGCTGCCATATCAGTACTGGGAACCAAATCCAGGTGTGCTTAACCACTGAGATATCTCTCTGGACGCAGAGTCATCTTTTTTCTCTTCTTCTCTCCTCTTTCTTTTATCTTTCTTTTCTTTTATACATTTCAGCCATTTAAAGTTTGTGATTCACTAGTTTGAATATAGTCACAGAGCTGTGCAGCCACCACCACATGCATATTGAGAACATCTTCCTCTATATCCATATTCAGAACAGTTGTTTCTTATCCCCCATTTCCTAGCCCAACATCTAATCCTTTTCCATTCCTATGTGTTTTCCACATCTGGATGTTTCATGCATGCAGAGTCACATAACATGCAGTCTTGCCACTGGCTTACTTCACCTAGAATAATGCTCTTAAAATAAATCACTACAATCTTGTCAAATCCTTTCATGTAGGAACTAACACTTTCTTAGAGATCTCTCAGCAGACTTCCCCTCAGGACTCTTTGGACTCAATCGGGATACACGACCAATTCCTAGTCTAATCAATAGCCAAAAAGAGGAACTTCTATGGTTACTGCAAGTGAGGGTAAACCAGTGGGGACTGGGTGAAAGAATCACCTGTGACACAGTCACAGGTAAGCAGGGCATGGGAAGGTGGTGGCCTGAACAAAATTAGGTTCCCATAAGGAATACAGTCGAGATAAATGGATGCCAGAGAAGGAAGTAAAATGGGAACCACACTTGGATGCAACACGGTGGTTACAAGTGGAACTATGAATCAACACTGTCTAGGGTTTCTATTGCTGTGCAGAGACACCGTGACCTCGGAAGCTCTTATAAAGGAAAGCATTTCATTGGGGCTGGTTACAGTTTCAGAGGTTCAATCCATTAACATCATGGTCGGGAGCACAGCCATGTGCAGGCAGACATGGTGCTGGACAAGTAGCTGAGAGTTCTACATCTGGACTGGCAATCAGCAGGAAGAGCCCTGGCTTTAGACCTCAAAGCCTGCTCCCACAATGACACACTTCCTCCAACAAGGCCACACTTATTCCAACAAGTTCACCCCTCCTAATAGTGCCACTCCCTGTTGGCCAAATATTGAAACACATGAGTCTATGGGACATTCCTATCCAAACCACCAGAAACTGGGAAAGATGATGAGATTTTGGTTTATTTATTCTAACAGACAAACTTCATATTTTATTTTCACATATAACCTTCCAACTCTAGGACAGTGAGCTCCAGAACCTACAAATCCACCCAAAATTGATTCTATCACCAGGTTTAGCTAAGCTGACCTACTTCAGAGGGTTCCAGGGAGCAGTAAAGGCAGGAGGGAATAACTGAGGTGTAGGAGCTTCCCTATGCCCGGGAAATCATTACACACCAGTTTGGAAAGACAGCTTTGCTTTTAGCTTTATGTAGTTGATGAATGTATGAGATGGCAAGAATGGAGTGTGTATGACAATATTGATTTTTAAAATCTCATTCATGAAAAAATTGAGACATGGAGCTTTTTAAAATCATGGTTCTTTCTCCCATGGTGTAGCCACATATATCCTCATTCCCTTTCCTCATAGAGGTTGTATGTGGGAGTTGTTACCATTCTTCCATTGTGACAAAATATATCACAAAAATAAGTTTCAGGATAAAGAGTTGGCTCAGTGATTTTGCTCAGAGAACATTTGCTGCTCTTGCAGAGGACCTGGGTTTGGTTCTCAGCATTTATACAGTAGCTCACAACCATCCATAATTCCAGTTCTAGGGAATCCAACACCCTCTTCTGACCTGTGCAGGCACCAGGCAAGCATATGGTACACACACAGGCAAAACAGACACACACAAGATGAATAAATATTTTTTTAAACAGAGGTTGGGAAAATGGCTTAGTGGTGGAAACACATGCCTCCCAAGTGTGAGGACTAGAATCTGAAAACCCAGAAACTCACACAAAAGCTACTTTGGTATGGCAGTCTTTTATAATACCCATCTCTGAAGGCAGAAATAGGGTATTCCTAGACAGAGCTGGCTAGCAAGAGTAGCCACGGTGATGAATTCTGGGTTTGACTGAGAGATCCTGTCATCATAAATAAGGTGAAGAAATGATGGAGGATGTTTACCAGCATTGGCCTTGGGCCTCCTCAGGCATGTATATACCCCCACACATACATGTGAGGCACCCTCAAAACCATGCGTACACACATGCACATCACACACATGCATATGAAAAATGAAAAAAGTAAGTTAAAGGAGCAAAGATTTATTTATAGTCATGTGTTTAAAGATTTGGGCCTACCATCACTTGACATCATTACTCAGCCTCTAACAAGGCAGAACTTTACAGTTGTGGGGGGCATGCTCATCTCATTGTGACTAGGATGCCAAGGGACAGAGTGAGGGTTGGGGATCAATAGGCCCTTCACAGTCACACCCACAGTGCTCTACTTCCTCCAGCTAGGTTCTGTCCCTTAAAATCTAATATCTTCTGAGCCAAGAGAATGGTATCTCAGGGTTGTTCTGAACTAACTGCAAGCTAATGCATTTCAAGATGGTCTGTGAGAGTTTCCTGCTGAAAGACTACACTTCCCAGCTTCCCTTGCTGACTATAGAAGTCCTTTCNACCAGGTTTAGCTAAGCTGACCTACTTCAGAGGGTTCCAGGGAGCAGTAAAGGCAGGAGGGAATAACTGAGGTGTAGGAGCTTCCCTATGCCCGGGAAATCATTACACACCAGTTTGGAAAGACAGCTTTGCTTTTAGCTTTATGTAGTTGATGAATGTATGAGATGGCAAGAATGGAGTGTGTATGACAATATTGATTTTTAAAATCTCATTCATGAAAAAATTGAGACATGGAGCTTTTTAAAATCATGGTTCTTTCTCCCATGGTGTAGCCACATATATCCTCATTCCCTTTCCTCATAGAGGTTGTATGTGGGAGTTGTTACCATTCTTCCATTGTGACAAAATATATCACAAAAATAAGTTTCAGGATAAAGAGTTGGCTCAGTGATTTTGCTCAGAGAACATTTGCTGCTCTTGCAGAGGACCTGGGTTTGGTTCTCAGCATTTATACAGTAGCTCACAACCATCCATAATTCCAGTTCTAGGGAATCCAACACCCTCTTCTGACCTGTGCAGGCACCAGGCAAGCATATGGTACACACACAGGCAAAACAGACACACACAAGATGAATAAATATTTTTTTAAACAGAGGTTGGGAAAATGGCTTAGTGGTGGAAACACATGCCTCCCAAGTGTGAGGACTAGAATCTGAAAACCCAGAAACTCACACAAAAGCTACTTTGGTATGGCAGTCTTTTATAATACCCATCTCTGAAGGCAGAAATAGGGTATTCCTAGACAGAGCTGGCTAGCAAGAGTAGCCACGGTGATGAATTCTGGGTTTGACTGAGAGATCCTGTCATCATAAATAAGGTGAAGAAATGATGGAGGATGTTTACCAGCATTGGCCTTGGGCCTCCTCAGGCATGTATATACCCCCACACATACATGTGAGGCACCCTCAAAACCATGCGTACACACATGCACATCACACACATGCATATGAAAAATGAAAAAAGTAAGTTAAAGGAGCAAAGATTTATTTATAGTCATGTGTTTAAAGATTTGGGCCTACCATCACTTGACATCATTACTCAGCCTCTAACAAGGCAGAACTTTACAGTTGTGGGGGGCATGCTCATCTCATTGTGACTAGGATGCCAAGGGACAGAGTGAGGGTTGGGGATCAATAGGCCCTTCACAGTCACACCCACAGTGCTCTACTTCCTCCAGCTAGGTTCTGTCCCTTAAAATCTAATATCTTCTGAGCCAAGAGAATGGTATCTCAGGGTTGTTCTGAACTAACTGCAAGCTAATGCATTTCAAGATGGTCTGTGAGAGTTTCCTGCTGAAAGACTACACTTCCCAGCTTCCCTTGCTGACTATAGAAGTCCTTTCCAAAGATGCCCCCTCGCCATGAATAAGCATAATCTCACCTAAAGTCATACCAAACCTCTCTTTTGCCTTCCATCTCTCTACAGCTGCTTTTAAATAATCCAGCAGTCTGAGATCATTGGGGGAGGGATCCTACACATACTGAGACCAATTAAGACTCTTCTGATTCTGGGACCTACAGGATATCTACAATAACCAATATCATAGTCCTTCAATGTCTTCAAGAGAAGACGGATTGATTTTATAGGTAACAAAAGCCCATGCTTTCAATGTGTAGCTTATTTCCACTGTACAGAAAGTGCCTATGTGCCAGAGTGCCTGATATGAAAACAATATTCTATCTTTGACAGTGCAAAATGTTCCTTTCCAAAGATTCCAGGCAAGCGCTTGCTGACTGTTTCTGTTTCTCTAGTCAGCTCTGTCCCATCAGCTGGCTTCCAAGTAACCACACAGAGCCTTATTATTGTAATTGCTCAGTTGATAGCTTAATCTTGTTACTAACTAGATCTTATCTCTTAAATAAACCCATACTTCTGATCTATGCTCTGCCACATGTCGGTACCTTTTTTCTGCATGGTGTGTTCATCTTCTGCATCTCACTGGTGACTCTTGCTGACAGTGCCCTTCTTCCCAGCGTCCGCTTAGTTTAATGTTCTTGCCTAACATCTTTCTGCCTCACTATTGGCCAATCAACTCTTCATTAAACCAATGAGAGTAATACATAATCACAGCGTAAAAAAAGGATTATTCCACAGCTTGTTGGGGCATCTTCCAGTAGCTTCCAAGGAACACTTTCCTGCTCTTTGAGAACTTCTTTCAGTGATTTCACAGTGATCAGAGAACATGAGATTGGAAGAGCACAAGCCAAGCCTGTCTTTTCATCTCCATGTCTCTTTGGCTTTTCTTGTGGCACAGACATGTTTTTGAACCCAGGATTTGTGCCTAAGATGCTGCCCCAGGTACCTAAAAGCCAATCATGTCAGACGCACATGCTCATTTTGTTCCAGGAAAACCTCGGCCAGATGTGTCCAACTTTGGATACTTTGACAAGACACTGTCATTTACAAAGTGTATATTTAGGAACCATATCATTAAGATACAAAAATATCAGAAAAAATCATATTTTAATTAAGTTTGTGAATTCATGTTGGGCCACATTCATGGCTATCCTGGGCACATGTAATCCATAGAGGCGAGTTGGACATGCCGATAAGGATTTCCACAACTGTGAAAGGAGGCTAGTCCTCAGTCCTTGAGTAACAGAAGATCTTGGGGCTAAGTCATTGTCTCATAGACTGCAGAAGACCATGAAAAGCTGGTTAGTGTTAAGACTGATGATTTTATAAGCTGCATCTTGGTGAAACAGGACTTGGAATAGAATAGAATCAACATAGGTCTCCAAACCCAACCTTCATACCTACATGCATGTGAGCATTCAAACAGATCAGGCATGTTCATGGTTTTATGGTCATAGACTTCAGGTATATATTTAGAAACTTGTACATTATCTCTGATGCTCTCATTCTTATATAAAAAAGTCACATTGATACCTAAAGTGAGTGGTGCACACTAGAAACATCACCATTGTTTGAGAAAGGGCCGGATCAAACACCATGTAGCAATGAGAGAAGCCTGGATAAGGGTATAGGCATGATGGTATTTTCAGTGTACTTTCTGTGACTAGACAGAACACCGCAGCTATAACTGATACATTTAAAAATAAATGTGTACTTAGGACATGGATCTGAAAGCTGGGGATTCCAGCTGCTGAGAGTCTTTGGGTAGTAGGATTGGCAAACACTCATGACAAGAAAAATCAGGCCTAACTCACACCTGGCCAGCAGGAACCTGCTCCTTGATAATGGCATCAATCAATTGGTGAGGACAGAGTTCTCATTCTATTTACCTCATTAATGGTGTCATCTCTCCTCCCCCTTCCAACCTAGTAGTGAAATGACAATTAACCTTAACATGAGCTTGCAGAGGACACTCAGTCCATAGGAGATGAATAGAGAAGGGGCTGGAGTGGGGATGCATGCAGGAACCCACAGATGGCCTTAAGCAAACAAAATGCCAAACATGAATAATTAACTACAATAGTAATCTACTGAAAGTGCAATATCAGTCTGGCACAGCTTGGATTTCCTAGAAAGCATATTCCAAGACAATGCATGCTAATCTCTTGTGGCTGCTTAACAAACTGCCCTTGTTCAGTAGTTTAAAACAGTTTGGAAAACAGAAATTTAAAATGCATCTGTGGTGTTACATTCCTTCTCATTCTTGGAGAGAATTACAGGCAAACTTCAGAGTATTAGAACATTCCATGTGGTCAAGTTCACACTCACACGGAATAACCATGTGGTAAAGATCACACTCACAAGGGATGACCATGTGGTCAGGATCTCACTCACTCAGGAGCAGGCAGGCCGGAGGAAACACCAGGAACAGGTAGGCCTGAGCGACCTTCCAGAGTGCCAAGTAACCTCTGGAAGTGCCAAGTGACTTCTGGTGCGATCAGAACCTTGGCCCCAACTCCGCCACGAGGAGTGACCATCTGAGCTTTGAAACCACAGGCACCGAGATACAGCCCCTACTACACCAATTGGAGGAAAAGATGAGTAGACAACAAGATAAGAACACACTCAGTAACACAAAGAGCAACCGGCACTGCAAAAAACTACAACAGCAAGACTTGAACATCCCAACACGGATGAAGTAGAAGAAAGTGACGTTAAAAATAACTTTAGAAAAGTGATTGAAGCCCTTAAGAAGGAAATTAAAAATTCCCTCAAAGAAGCTGAGGAAAATAAATACAAAAAATAAAAAGAAATCAACAAATCCCTTAAAGAAAACCAAGAGAAATCAAACAGGTGAAAAAAACAATGCAAGACTTGAAAATTGAAATAGAGACAATAAAGAAAACACAAACTGAGAAAATTCTGGAAATGGAAAATATGGCTAACTGATGCGGAACCACAAATGCCAGTATAAACAGCAGAATACAAGGTATAGAATAGAGAACCTCAAAAAGATACGATAGAGGAAATAGATTCACTAGTCAAAGAAAATGTTAAATCTAACAAAAGCTTAACACGAAATATCTAGGAAATAAGGGACATCATGAAAAGACCAAACCTAAGAATAACATGGATAGAAGAAGGAGAAGAATTCTAACTCAAAGGCACAGAAAATATGTTCAACAAAATCATAGACGAAAACTTTCCCACCCTAAAGAACCCTAAAGATGGGAATGCCTATGAAAATACAAGATGCTTACAGAATACTAAAAAAACTGGATTCCCCCTCCCAAAAAATAGTCCTTTTGCTACGTAATAAACAAAACACTAAACATACAGAATAAAGAAAGAATATTAAGAGATGCAAAAGAAAAAGGTCAAATAACATATAAAGTCAGACCTATCAGGATTACACCTGACTTCTCAATGGAAAGAATGAAACCAGAAGGTCCTAGATAAGCATTATGCAGACATTAAGAGACCATGGATGCCAGCCCTGACTACTATATGCAGTAAAACTTTCAATCACTGTAGATGGAGAAAGTAAGATATTCCACAACAGACCAGACAACAGTACCTAACCACAAATTCAGCCCTACACAAAGTACTAGCATGAGAACTCCAACCCAAGGAAGTCAGCTACACCTATAAAAACACAAACTATAGATGATATCACAACAACAAATCCCAAAGAAGGAAAAAATACACACAGTAACATCACCAACAACAAAAACTAAAATAACAGGAACTAGCAATCATTGATCATTAATATCCCTTAATATAAATGCAATCAACTCACCTAAAAAAAGACACAGGCTAACAGAATGGATACAAAAATAAAATCCATCCTTCTGCTGCATATAAGAAACACACCTCAACCTCAAAGGTAGACATCACATCAGAGTAAAGGGTTGGGAAAAAAATTTCTAATCAAATGAACCTAAAAAACAAGCTGGAGTAGCTATCCTAATGTCTACAAAATAGACTTCAAACTAAAATCAATCAAAAGAGACAAAGGTCATCTCATATAGTCACAGGAAAAATCCACAAAGAGGAAATCTCAATGCTGAACATCTATGCACCAAATACAAGGGCACCATCATATGTAAAAGAAACACTTCTAAAGCTTAAATCACACATTAAGGCCCACACACTAATAGTGGAAGACTTCAACACCCCACTTTCATCACGGGACAAATCTGCCAGACAGAAACTTAACAGAGAAATAAGGGAACTAACAGATATTATGACTCAAATGGTCTTAACAGACTTCTGTAAAACATTTCATCCAAACACCTCATGGAAACTTCTCAAAAATTGACCACATACTCGGTAACAAAGCAAACCTCAACAGATACAAAAAAATGGAATAACCTCATATCTCATATATCTTATCAGATCACCATGGCTGAAAATTAGAATTCAGCAGCAACACTAATTCCAGGAAACCCACAAACGCATGGAAATTAAACAATGCTCACCTGAATCACCAATGGGTCAAAGAAGAAACAAGAAAGAAATTAAAGACTTTCTAAAAATTCAATGAAAATGACCACACAACATACCTAAACTTATGGGACACAATGAAAGCAGTGTTAAGAGCAAAGTTCATAGCACTAAATGCC
>LOEQ01015477.1:3612-24365 GCA_001685075.1 Bramus lutescens
ATTACAAAATCTATTCAATTCAAATAGTTCAAATGATAAAACAACCACATAACAACCACATTGAGAGAATATATTTGATCATGGTATTCAAAGGTGAATCTAGCTGATGCAGAAATAAGTATTCCATATTTTTCCTTCAAGAATATTGAGCTAATTTCAATCACTTATAATTATAGTCTAAGATTTTTATCAATATGAATGTATAGATATATCTTTAATAACTAGTCTAACATTCTTTAATTTTATTAAGTTTTCAAACATACTAAATTTGCTTATTTTTCTTTTAAATTTTCTCCAATTTTTCTTTCAGTCTATATGGTAGTACTTTTAGCTCTTCATTCCCTCTTTTAGTAGACAAGCCCACTTTAGTCAATCTGCAGTAGCTGTTTGCATGGTTCCTTTGATTACCCCTCCATGACTTACTATGTTTTTATAGTTTCCAATGCTTCTCTATCCAACCCCTCCATGACTTACTGTTTTTATAGTTTCCAATGCTTCTCTATCCACTTTTGACTCATGTTTTGATGGTGTCATCCTCAAAGTTGCTTGCCTAAATTCAAAAAGCATTCCTAGAAAAAATCAGTCATGAACTATGTAATCCCTGGATCAAAACTATTGCTACTATGGCAATTCCATTCCCAACAACATACTGACCATCTCCTTCTAGAACTAACCTGGGCACTTCTCCCTCACCAAATCTTTATAGCAAATTCTTTTCTCAGTTTTCCTTTAAGGTCCCTGTAACCACTGTATTTCTATTTTGATTTTTTAATTAATTATATATAGCTAGAGGTTTTTTTTACTTAATAACAAAAATATTATCATACTTTCTGCAAAATATCTTAGCAATAAATTTACCATTATTATTACTACTATTGCTATTATAGAGTGAAATATTTAATTATCACTAAGCAGTCAAATATGCTATCTGTTATGAATGTAATTACATATTGAGTCTGAGGCACTTGCCTTCATTATTGGATTGATCAGTGAACCAGTGACAATACAGACTTAAAGTTATATAAATTTAAAGTTATATAAAAATGGATTTGCATTTTGAATTCATTTTTAAGGGATATATTCTGATATATGAGGTGTCTATAAATCATTTAAGAAATTATTTATCTCAGCAAATTTTTAACATTGTAAAATTTATACTATTAATCAATTATATATTTCATTTAATCCTAGACAAATTTTACCATAGTATGCAGTCAGTATATAAAATTTAAATATTTTTACACCATCAGAACATAAATAAATTCATGTAAGCATGAAAATATATACATTTTTGAGTTCTTCAAGATTATGGCTTGGAATTTTCAGTTAAATTGATATTTTAAGTATTTTGTTCTTCTCATTTCCTCCTACGCTACTTTCCAAAATAAACGGCTTATCAAATTTTATGGAAATTTCCAGTGATTACATATCTGAAAATGACTCATCCAATTAACTTTCATTGGCTGGTAACCACACAAGACTTTTTGTGGTAATCTTGATTTGACTGAGCAAATCATGGTATTGTGATGATAAATTCTCTGTTGTATTATCTTCAATCTGTTGCATATAGCTCTCAGTTTTTGCAATACATTTTCAGACATTCTTTTATATTTCCAGAAATATGCATATGCTCTAATATATCGTTTTTCATAAATAAAAGTGATCTTTCCACCTGCTATAGAAGCTCTTGATTTCATGTCATTCTCAGATTCACAAGCCATAAGATAAATTTTCAAATTTGTTCTTTTCATTTGATGATAAATACAGAAAAATCATGAGCACCTCAAAAGCATACTTTTTTATGTTGATCAGAGTCTAAACTGATATTTGAAATCCAATTTAACAGAAGTAAAAATAAACTAGCCTGTGAGATAATGATCTTTGAAGTGGGATATCGATAAACTCATCATAAATTATAAAGTCAAAATGCACTAAATCAAATTTTAGCAACCCTGTACTTTGGAGTTTATGTGGTTCATTGTTCTAAACCTGTGAGCAATTCTGAGATTATGAAGCTGGCAACGGCTCCCAGAACTGCAATAATACAATTTCCACTTGCCTGTATAGAGGGAAAGCTGTGATTTCCAAAAACAAAAAAAAAGATCCTATGAAAGACATTATAAATAATAAAAAGTGTAAATCCAGTATCTCTTGGTTCAAGATTCTTAGTAGAATTGGAGTTCATATCATCATCAGTAAGCGTCTATCACCAGATCGACTTGATACCTAACAGAGTATTGTTGGTTAATATACCTACCACAAGTACTTTAAGAAAGGACTTCTGCCACCCTCATTCATTCTCATTTCTGTAATGTGTGAATGATTTTTTTTTCTGAATTTTCAACATTACCATTCTATGGATAATTATATCAGTCAGAGAAAAAGAGTATGTGTAAATGAGAATAGAATTTAGCAAAAGCAGGACAACCCTTGTCAGAAGATATAAATGAGGTTGCAAAATATCTGTGAATCTCCCTCCTAATATAGAACATCAACAAATTTTGTTATATTTTTGTAAAATTTGTGCATATACATGTTGTAGGGATTTCTACTTCCAGAAGCCTTTAAGTTACCTGCCCACTTGGGTGTGGCCTCTTATACTATTTATGTCAATGTAAAGTGCATGTGCGGTCTCTTTTATGCCTGTGGGATTTTGTTGCTGTTCCCTGTTACAGCAGAGAATTGTGACCTGTGAGTCTACCCCTAAATAAATAACCCTTTATTATACTCAATTCTGAGCTAGTGTAGAATTTCTTTTAAGCATCCTTCTTCAAATATGTAATCTACTTTGATGCAATCCAATCCCCAGTCTGTCCTCTTAGTCCCTCATGACTTTTCCATAACAAATTTAAGGMTTTTTTTTTCCCTCTTCCTCTTCTGTTTTCAATTAGTACTGTCTGTGTATGCATGGATGTATGGCTATCTCTAGGAGCATGAGTAAACTTTCAAGGGTCACATCCCTTAAAACATAACATAATTCACTTATTAACCATTAATTACCAATATTGTCTCAGTTATGTTAGAATTATATGAGTCACTCATTCATCCATGAAGAGATTCAGCTGACTTGATCATATGCAGCTCAGGTGCATGTAGTGCTGTCAGTCCAACAAATTATGTTGGCTGATAATTTAAACCAAAATTATTAGTAAGTAATTATCTTAAGATAGAAATAAAAGTAAGAAGGAGCACAATAGTAATAAATATTAAAGGGGTCTTGGGGCTTCTTTGTACATACTTTATATTTACTTGCATTTTATATTAAATATAAGTTGATAATCACTTGTGTCATGGTCCCTGTAGCAACTGATAATAAGACATTTGAAGGAAATAAAAGAGGCTGCCACATATATTGAATAAACAACACTAACAGATCTTTAATTGTAATTGTGCAGTCTTTGCTTTGAGATGCATGCTTCTGGCTTGATTACAATCCATGAAAACATTTGATTAGGGTTAGGCATGATTATCACATTCCTTAATAAAATTTTACAAATTTCTCCAATATACATGTATACAATTTTCCAGCAAATTATTTATTTTCTCAGCACAAGGTCATTTATGATCTATTTCCTGTTAAGTAGAGGAAGATAATGATTATAACATTTTCTTCAGACAGAAAGTATGACCTGAGGATGAATTTAGGTCTTAAATAAACTTCTAATTGCTACTTATTTTTATTATATAATTTTTTCTCAAATATTTCAAAAGCCAATTAAATTGAATATTGATAATTTCTTTTTTGGTTTTTCAAAATTTTGGTTTCTCTGTATTGCTTTTAAACTTGTCCTGGAACTAGGTCTTGCAGACCTGGCTGGGAAATATTGATAATTTTTTGAAAAATAAATATATTCTATTATTAAGGTGATTTAAATCTTTCAGTTCATAATTTTTCTAAATATGCCTCTTCACAGAATTCACAAATACATTAAGATAATGTGACATTACTAGATAAATGAAGAGTCAACACATTATTGTTCTGAAAATGTTATATAAGAGGAAAGAAAACCTCTGAGCAACTAATAACATATTTGGGGTATGGGTGTCCCTTCAATCTATATGTTTAAATATTAAACTTTAAAATGATGTTAGAAAGTAGTTCCTTTGGTATTGTATTATAATGACACAGCCCTCATCCATAGAATTAATGCCCTTATCAAAAAGGTCAAGGAAAAGGCATGTAAAACACAAAGTAATTTCCCCAAACTGAAAATCGAGTCTTTGTCAAACAGTAAAATTTCCTTCACCTTTGAATTTCCAGATTTCTGGACAGTAAGAAACAATAATTTTCTAACTCAGCTAATCCTATGGAACTTAATTATAATAGCTGAATAGTTGTGGATTTGTTTCTTTTGCAATATGAAACAGCTAATAAAAGCAGAAAATGCATATACTGGAGTGCACAGTTGAAGACAGACACAAGAAATCCCACACTAGCTTAAGACTGAGTACAATAGAGGGTTATTTATTTAGGAGTAGACTCACAGATCACAGTCCACTGCTCAAACGGGGAACAACAACTGAATCCTGCATCCAGAAAAGAGGCCGGACGCAATGCTCACTTTGCATCAGCATATATAGTATAGGAGGCCATGCCTAAGTGGGCGGGTAACTTGAAGTCTACTGGCTGTAGGAATTCCTACAGCACCTCCTCCTTTTGTTTAAATAAGAAAGTTCTAAGCCTAATAAAATTATATACAATAAGAACAAATATCAGTTATAAAATTTACAACCAGCATAAACAATATCAAGCAAGAAATATGTGAAAAATGTTTCAATAATTATCTTATCCTAAGATGACATGTCCTCACAAATGATAATTCTCTTTGTTTGGTGATCCTATCTGGATAATTATCTTTTCTTTTTCCATCTAGATGTCCAGAGTCTCTTGATTTTCTGAAATTAGTATTTTCCTGCAAAGACAAGAACAGAATCCTGCCCCAACAATTATGAGATTTCCTTACCACCTGATTGGTTGTCACCACTGTGAATGAGCTGTCATTTCTCTTTCTCAAGAGATTTCTCTTTTTCAGCTGAATCTTTATTAATTTTGATGGGATCCTGTTGAAACATGAGCAAAACCCCTTTCCCAACATAACACAGCTCCTGGCTTTCATTGTAAGATCAACACATCCTTGAAATACAATAACTGACTTAATTCAGATGACTTTTCTATTATCCAATTTTTCTCTGTTGTTGTTCCTTTCTCATTACAATTAAGAAAATTCAAGGTTAATAAAGCATTATATAATCTATTTATGGGGGTAATTTTAATCCATTTCTTTTTAACATATCCTTTATAGTTAGATTTGATCTTTCTATTATTGCTTACCTGTAGAATTGTTTGATATACCTGTAATATGCTTTATATTATAATAAGCAAAAAACTGTTTTATTTTCTTAGAGACATGTGCAGGACCATTATCAGTCTTTATTTGGGCAGGCATACCCATGATGGCCATAACTTCTACTAAATGTGTGATTACTGAATCAGCCTTTTCTGAGATCAAAGCAGTTGAACATTGAAAACATGAGTAATTGTCAATGGTGTGGTCTACATGTTTTAATTTTCCAAATATCGCAAAGTGGAACACATCCATCTGCAAGATTCATTTGAGTACCCTTTGGGTTAGCTCCTGCAGGTAATGGTGTTCGGTTATAGAAAGAGCAAGTAGGATATCTCTTTATAATATCCTTAGCTTGTTGCTATGTAATAGAAAACTCTTTCTTTACACCTTTGCTATTGAAATGTTTCTTATGGAATTCTGAGGCCTTCAACATAATTAAAATCAGTAATTGATCAATTTCTGTGCTACCTGGCAGACCCATATGGGATCAGAATTGTGTTATGTATATGGGACAAAGCCTATTCCTGATTGTAACCTGCCTTTATTAATTTATTTGTATCAGTATAGAATGTATCGACTCTAGTCATTGGGGTGCCCTGAACAATCGGGGAAGTATCCTAGTAGTTCTGTTTATAAGGTTAATTCTATCACTTTGGGGACAAATGTTATTAATCTCTCCTAAAAAAATAGCACAATCTCCTCGCCAAGGTTCATTGTCTTCCCATAATTTTTCAATTTCATCAGAAGTAAAAGGTACTATAATCTCTATTGGGTCTGTACCTGCTAGTTGATGACATCTCAGTTTCCTTCTATAATTAATTAATAGACTTTTGCACATAAGTTTTTAATTTTTTACTTGGTTTATGTATTAAAAAATGATCCATTCTAAGATAACATCTTCCCTTTGCATTAAAATTCCTGTAGGGGAAATTCTGGAAGGCAATATGACTACAATGCAATTAAGATTTGGATTCACCCTCTCCACATGTGCCTCCTCTAATTTTTCTTCAACTACAATCATTTCCTTTTCTGTATCAGCTGCTAATTCTCTGGGACTATTTAAGTCTTTATTACCATCTAAAGTTTTGTTTAAATGAACTATTAGATCAGGTGTTATCCCAACAGCTGGTCATAGACTATAAATTTCTCCTAACAATTTTTGAAAGTCATTCAGAGTCCATAATCAGTCTTTCCTAATTTGTGCCTTTTGTGTTCTAATTTTCTGTAAACCAATTTTATAGCCTATGTTATTTACAGAATCTCCTCTCTTTATTTTTTCAGGAGTCATTTGCAGTCCTCATTTTTGCAAAACTTTTTTTTTACTTCTTCAAAAATTCTTTCTAAAGTATCTATGTTTGAATCAGATAGTGAAATGTCATCCAAGTAAAGGTAATTATGGATTTAGGATATATTTTATGTATTATTTCTAATGTCTGACTTACAAAGTATTGGCATAGGGTGAGGCTATTAAGAATTCCCTGTGGAAGGAGGGTCCCCTGGTATCTCCTAGTAGGCTGAGAATTATTATGAGTAGGCACTGTGAAGGAAATTTTTAAACCAATAACTATAAGAGACCATCCTTTTAGTAATATAGAAGGCATGGGAATTCCAGTTTGTAGAGGGCCCATAGTAGATCTGTCACTGTTTTCCATTTACTAGATTTCTTTTTAACAAAAGATACAGGAGAATTCCAAGGGCTGATTGATTAATCAATATGGTGAGCATCTAGTTGTTTCTGTACCAGCTGTTCTAAATCTTACAGTTTATCTTCTATTAACAGCCACTGTTTAGCCCATATTGGTTTCTCAGTTACCATTTTAAAGGTAGGGCTATTGGTACCTCTAAAAGTTTGCTAGTTGCTTTGTGTTCTCATACAGCCTGAATGGCTGGTGATCATTGTGTATAGTACCTTATAATATTATTCCCAGAATTATGAGTCTCTGGGCCTGCAGGAATATTAATCTGGGTATTCTATCACTGAAGCAAGTCATGACCCCATAAATTCACTGCAATATTAGCCACATATGGCCCACCGTTCCTCTCTGTCCTTCTGGACTGTGCATCCAACCCGTCTTGTGTTTATTTCACCTGAGATAGGGTTCCAATTAATAGGAATTGAACATCTGCCTCTTGAAGATGCCAATTTAGATGCCAAGATTTTGGAGTTATGATAGGTCTACAGCCATGTCTAGAAAACCCACCATTACAATGCCATTTATATGCACTCTTAGCTTTTTGTCTTTGATCATTTATAGATGTGTGCCAGAATATGTTTCCTATTTTCTGTTGGAATTTTTATTTTTCCTCCATGTTTATTCCATCATCTAGAACAGTATGGTACTTTACAGAAATGTCTGAATTTTTTTGTTTGTTTGTTTTCCTGGTAAGATATATCCTCCACAGTGATTGGGAATGACAGGAACACTTTTGACTTGGGGCCTGAGAGAGGACCCCAAGGAGTTTCCTGATGGTATCCAGTTGCCTTGGTTGTTTTTTGTTGATCTTAATTCATTGGTCCACTGTCAGTGTTTGCCACACCTTCTACATATACCTGAAAGTTGAGTCCTTCTATTCTTGCCATTCCCAGAGGAGACATTATTCCTAGAAATTCCTTGTCTACAATCCCTTCCCAGATGTTCTATTCTACCATAATTAAAACATTTGTCATTTTTATGTCTCCTCTTTCTCTTGGATATTTCTTCTCTTACCCAAGACTCAAAATTATAGACAAATATCTTAATGTTCATTGTATGCAGGATCCATTCATCCATTGGTGCTGATCTAACCTTTAAAGGCCCAAGTAACTTTTTCCTTTCTAAGTTGGCATTGTCAAAAACAAGAGATTCAATAAGTACTCATCTAGCATCTGGGTCTGTTACTCCTATTTGTACAGCCTTAGTTAACCTTTATTAAAGTCAGTAAAGGGTTCTCTCTGGCCCTGTTTAACCCTGGTATATGATTCAATNATTTTCTTAGAGACATGTGCAGGACCATTATCAGTCTTTATTTGGGCAGGCATACCCATGATGGCCATAACTTCTACTAAATGTGTGATTACTGAATCAGCCTTTTCTGAGATCAAAGCAGTTGAACATTGAAAACATGAGTAATTGTCAATGGTGTGGTCTACATGTTTTAATTTTCCAAATATCGCAAAGTGGAACACATCCATCTGCAAGATTCATTTGAGTACCCTTTGGGTTAGCTCCTGCAGGTAATGGTGTTCGGTTATAGAAAGAGCAAGTAGGATATCTCTTTATAATATCCTTAGCTTGTTGCTATGTAATAGAAAACTCTTTCTTTACACCTTTGCTATTGAAATGTTTCTTATGGAATTCTGAGGCCTTCAACATAATTAAAATCAGTAATTGATCAATTTCTGTGCTACCTGGCAGACCCATATGGGATCAGAATTGTGTTATGTATATGGGACAAAGCCTATTCCTGATTGTAACCTGCCTTTATTAATTTATTTGTATCAGTATAGAATGTATCGACTCTAGTCATTGGGGTGCCCTGAACAATCGGGGAAGTATCCTAGTAGTTCTGTTTATAAGGTTAATTCTATCACTTTGGGGACAAATGTTATTAATCTCTCCTAAAAAAATAGCACAATCTCCTCGCCAAGGTTCATTGTCTTCCCATAATTTTTCAATTTCATCAGAAGTAAAAGGTACTATAATCTCTATTGGGTCTGTACCTGCTAGTTGATGACATCTCAGTTTCCTTCTATAATTAATTAATAGACTTTTGCACATAAGTTTTTAATTTTTTACTTGGTTTATGTATTAAAAAATGATCCATTCTAAGATAACATCTTCCCTTTGCATTAAAATTCCTGTAGGGGAAATTCTGGAAGGCAATATGACTACAATGCAATTAAGATTTGGATTCACCCTCTCCACATGTGCCTCCTCTAATTTTTCTTCAACTACAATCATTTCCTTTTCTGTATCAGCTGCTAATTCTCTGGGACTATTTAAGTCTTTATTACCATCTAAAGTTTTGTTTAAATGAACTATTAGATCAGGTGTTATCCCAACAGCTGGTCATAGACTATAAATTTCTCCTAACAATTTTTGAAAGTCATTCAGAGTCCATAATCAGTCTTTCCTAATTTGTGCCTTTTGTGTTCTAATTTTCTGTAAACCAATTTTATAGCCTATGTTATTTACAGAATCTCCTCTCTTTATTTTTTCAGGAGTCATTTGCAGTCCTCATTTTTGCAAAACTTTTTTTTTACTTCTTCAAAAATTCTTTCTAAAGTATCTATGTTTGAATCAGATAGTGAAATGTCATCCAAGTAAAGGTAATTATGGATTTAGGATATATTTTATGTATTATTTCTAATGTCTGACTTACAAAGTATTGGCATAGGGTGAGGCTATTAAGAATTCCCTGTGGAAGGAGGGTCCCCTGGTATCTCCTAGTAGGCTGAGAATTATTATGAGTAGGCACTGTGAAGGAAATTTTTAAACCAATAACTATAAGAGACCATCCTTTTAGTAATATAGAAGGCATGGGAATTCCAGTTTGTAGAGGGCCCATAGTAGATCTGTCACTGTTTTCCATTTACTAGATTTCTTTTTAACAAAAGATACAGGAGAATTCCAAGGGCTGATTGATTAATCAATATGGTGAGCATCTAGTTGTTTCTGTACCAGCTGTTCTAAATCTTACAGTTTATCTTCTATTAACAGCCACTGTTTAGCCCATATTGGTTTCTCAGTTACCATTTTAAAGGTAGGGCTATTGGTACCTCTAAAAGTTTGCTAGTTGCTTTGTGTTCTCATACAGCCTGAATGGCTGGTGATCATTGTGTATAGTACCTTATAATATTATTCCCAGAATTATGAGTCTCTGGGCCTGCAGGAATATTAATCTGGGTATTCTATCACTGAAGCAAGTCATGACCCCATAAATTCACTGCAATATTAGCCACATATGGCCCACCGTTCCTCTCTGTCCTTCTGGACTGTGCATCCAACCCGTCTTGTGTTTATTTCACCTGAGATAGGGTTCCAATTAATAGGAATTGAACATCTGCCTCTTGAAGATGCCAATTTAGATGCCAAGATTTTGGAGTTATGATAGGTCTACAGCCATGTCTAGAAAACCCACCATTACAATGCCATTTATATGCACTCTTAGCTTTTTGTCTTTGATCATTTATAGATGTGTGCCAGAATATGTTTCCTATTTTCTGTTGGAATTTTTATTTTTCCTCCATGTTTATTCCATCATCTAGAACAGTATGGTACTTTACAGAAATGTCTGAATTTTTTTGTTTGTTTGTTTTCCTGGTAAGATATATCCTCCACAGTGATTGGGAATGACAGGAACACTTTTGACTTGGGGCCTGAGAGAGGACCCCAAGGAGTTTCCTGATGGTATCCAGTTGCCTTGGTTGTTTTTTGTTGATCTTAATTCATTGGTCCACTGTCAGTGTTTGCCACACCTTCTACATATACCTGAAAGTTGAGTCCTTCTATTCTTGCCATTCCCAGAGGAGACATTATTCCTAGAAATTCCTTGTCTACAATCCCTTCCCAGATGTTCTATTCTACCATAATTAAAACATTTGTCATTTTTATGTCTCCTCTTTCTCTTGGATATTTCTTCTCTTACCCAAGACTCAAAATTATAGACAAATATCTTAATGTTCATTGTATGCAGGATCCATTCATCCATTGGTGCTGATCTAACCTTTAAAGGCCCAAGTAACTTTTTCCTTTCTAAGTTGGCATTGTCAAAAACAAGAGATTCAATAAGTACTCATCTAGCATCTGGGTCTGTTACTCCTATTTGTACAGCCTTAGTTAACCTTTATTAAAGTCAGTAAAGGGTTCTCTCTGGCCCTGTTTAACCCTGGTATATGATTCAATTCATTTTCCTGATTGTTGAATCCTGTCGCAAGCATTTAAGGCTGTTTTGTGGCATAGGGACAAGGTTTGTTCACTGTAAAGAGTTTAAACCTGTGGATCAGCATAAGTTTACTCACCAAGAATTTGATCTTGGGATGTCTCAAGTTCTTTTGCTTTTCCCCATTGTTCTAAAATTTTAGCCTCTTTCCTGAAATAACATTTAAATATCAGTTGAAGCCTATCATTCAGAATTGCTGTTACCATCTCCCTAACAAATGCTGAATGGTAGCCGTAAGTTACTATTGCTTGTTTAATTACTTTCAGATCATTCATTCCTACAGGTATCCATCTATCTTCTTTGGATCCTTTTTAACCTTTAAAACTTGATGCTTTTTCAGAGTATATTACAGGGTAGGGAGCTAAAAACCTGGGTAAGACATCTCTGAATATATAAGACAGAGAACTGAATTAATCAGTTTGCTGTGTGCAACTGCCAGATGCTTGACTGATAATTAATTGAGTATCAAATAGTCTCACATAATTTAAACATAAATTAATTTGCAATATGTGATTATACTAAGTTTAGTTCATTATTTGATTATCAAAATGAGGTAATATGCTGACAAAGACAACTTACTAATATATGATTTTTTCAGGATATACTGATAATACTTTCAAAGTTTGCACAAACCATGGAAAAGTTAAGCATAATAAAAATGTCATTCAGGAAAGAAAATCATGACTGATGTGAGCCTAAGAATGGACAAGTGAATGTATAGAAAGCGTTAAAATGGAGAGGAGTGATCCTCTACCAATATATTGATACCCCATGTCTATCATGAAGCCAAAGTGGTTTCTACCTTCAACATTACAAGATGTTTATAATAAAGGAAGTTGAGGATGCCTAAATGAAATGAGTTTCAGTGTCCAAGACGAATAAAAAAGGTGTACATGAGTTCAAAATCAGGAAAAAGGTATTCTGTTAGTCCTATACCTGAACAGAAGGACAGGCCCCTTTGTCTGAGACTATGGAGAATGATTGGAAATAAGTCACACTTCCAGAAGTATTATAGAAAGAATCACTGAGAAAGGCAAAAGGAGGAACTAGGAAGAAGTTAGGTTTTTATCTGACTTATATGCTGAGGAATTTTATTGATGTCATGTGTACCAAGGGATTGTTCATCTAAAGTGATTCTAATTTTCTATTAAGACAATATCATTTAAATTTCGATATGATAAAAGCTCATGTTTGTGCTCTTATATTGTCGCTGCTGTTATAGTGTTACTTAACAGAATAATTCTAGCACAAAAAGGTGCTTAATGATGGTCATGGATATGTCTATCTCCAAATACTAATCTTCATCAAAGGAAGAGTTCACCAGTTTTAGAGACTTTTCTCATGTGGCCACAAATGACTGAAAACATCAAATGCCAACTTTATGAACCCATTAGAGAAAGTGGTTAGTAAAATGTTTCTATTCTTTTTAGTGGTGGCATTACCAAGATCTGTGACACATTTCTCTAAGCTGCATATCTTACTGAAAATTTTTTCTTTAAAATTTTGTATTTTCCTCCAGTTCAATCATTTAAATACATAGTTCCCAATAAGACCTGTTCAATTCTTCAAAGTTGTAATTCAGAAACAATAACTACATCTGTAACTTATTTGTATCTTTATGGCTCTAGGTCATTAAAGAGCAAAATCGCTGAAGGATCCCAGAATTAACAGCCACAGAAAATGTCTGAGTAGTAATTGTAAGTGTGGGAGAAGTTCACAAGGGATTAAAGTAGAAGTTGCATGAATTCAGATTAATGTATAGAATAGCTCTCATCCTTAAAATTTTAATTAGAATGAAAGTATGCAGACTCATGGAGATGTGAGAGATTAGGTTAATAAAGAGTAAAATACCCTACATGTGATTAGCTCTGAGAGAACACACATGAAGGGAAAATTACCAGGAAACTAGAGTAGTATCAAATCAAAAAGATGTGGGGGCTGGAGGTCATTGTTGATAATCAGTGTCATGCAAATAAACTTATTTTAAAGAAAGTAAATGCATTTTTAAGATCAAATATTGTATATTAATTCATAAGTTATGGAAAACGTTATGCAGATCACAATGGTTTTGCTTGTAATTCCATAACCCCAGTTACTGGGGAGGCTAAAGCAAAGAGAAAAATCATTTGATCTCAGGATTTTAAGACAACTCTGGGGCATAAACACACACAAAGCCACAGAGTCACTCACACACACACACAAAAAAGCACATATACACAAAAAGGGAGGAGGAGGGAGAGAGAAGCTTTTCTTTCTCTAATACTTCCCATGTGCACTTCCTTGTTTTTTTAAATTTATGCCTGATTTTCTCATTAACTGTTGTTATGCACATGTAAATACATACATACATACAGATACATACATGTATGTTTCTATATGCATAAATACAGTCTGCAATCATACACACACTTAGCATTATACACAAATATGCTCATCTTTTTTAATGGGTATAGATGCCAAGAGCTAAGTAAATAATAATAAAAAAGTCAAATAATGTGAACGATAGAAGGAATAATATTATGTATTTTAAAAGTACACAACACTGTCTTAATCTGTAAAAATCTAACAGCATTAGTTATCACCCTAATAATATTGGGAAATAAACCACTAGCCTTCAATAAATGCTGAGAAACCACTGAAAACAATTCAAATATCTTTTGAGTAAACTATGTAATAAAATAAGGAAAGATGATTTCTTAACTTGATAAAGAAAAATCCTGAAAAACATAAGAGTATTTCTACTATTCAATAGATTCATATTAATTGCTTTTCTCGTGAAAATGATATGCTACATGAGGCTATTTAGATCACTGCTTTTACAGCTGCCTGTATGCTAGACACTGGGTGATATATGATAAGATAATGCATTTTAAAATAAATTATTAGAAATAGAGAAACAAATGCTTCCATTTTGATCAGAAACATATAACTCTTTTGATTTTGAAGCAGTTTTTCATTTTACATACCATCCCCAATTCCCCCTCACTCCCCTTCTCCCGCCTCCCCAAACATTCCCTATTTCCCATCCCCACCCATTCTTCAAAGGGGTTAAGGCCTCCCTTCAGGAGCAAACAAAGTCTGGCATACCAAATTAAGGCAGAACCAAGAACCCCTAGACTATATCAAGGCTGAGCAAAGAATCCCACCATAGAGAACAGACTCCAAAAAAACAGTTCATCTACCAGATATAAGTCCTGGTCTTACTGCTAGGCACCCAANNCTCTCTCTCTCTCTCTCTCTCTCTCTCTCTCTCTCTCTCTCTCTCTCTCTCTCTCTATCTATCTATCTCTCTCTCACACACACACATACACACACACACAAAAGCACACACAGATCAAGCCACATAACTTTCACCCATATTCAGAAGGCACAATTCTGTCCCAAGCAGGTTCCCCCATCTGTCAGCCCAGAGTCTATGATCTTCCACTAGAGAAGGGTCAGCTGTTTCTCTCATTTTCCCATCATCATCTTGTCCTGCCTTGTTCATATGATTCCTCCACTTTCTATTCAACTGTACTCCAGGAACTCAGCACAGTACTTGGCTGAGTGGGTCACTGCATCTGTTCCCACCAGTTACTGGAGGTAGGTTCAATGATTTATGATAATCACTAATCAGAATATAGGGGAAGACCCATTCAGCAATTAAACAACTGTTGACAGGATTTGATTGACAAATGTACATTTAAAGTAATCCAACAGACATTTGAGCTTATAAATAACAAAGAAGTTATAAATTCACATTTGTATTAGTTTTAAAATATGAAATAATAGAAAGTATTATAGTAGTAATAATAATCAGTATTTAGGATATAAGCTAATTAAATTAAAAATATTGATATGGATATATGTAAGCTATTATTGAAGAAAATATTAAAGATAATACAAAAACAAAATTTTGCAATTATTAAATTGTATAAAAATAGATAGAACTGTACTTTGAAATTATGTGTGGGCTCATAATAATTCCAATAAAAGCTGTTGCTTCAAAATTTACCAAGCAAAAAGGGATCAACACAATAACAGATAAATAGAATAGAACTGAAAAACCAAAACCCCCAAAAATCAAAAAGCTAAAAACACTTTTACTCTGTGAGATTTGCTTTTTTAATGTATATATTTTATACTGATATATGCATTAAAATAATCTAAATTAATTTATTCATAATCAAATCTGTTATAGAAAGTATGAATTAGGTATGCAAATACACAGTATTTCATAGTACAATATATTTACATGTACATGCTATTTTTAAGTTATGAAATGTTAAATTATTAAATCCAGAGTTATTTGAGAATATTAATGCATTTATGTCAGTTACATAAAATTTTATGAATGAATAAGAGGTTTAAAGAAATTCACACACATCCACATACCATACATATACATACAGACAGATACCTAAAAGATGAAACTCAAATCAGAACAACCTATATGCCTCTACATAAAGCAGAGATAAAACATTAGTTGCCAAACTCTCATATATAGAGACTGAAAGACAGAAATCACACAAAGAAGTAAAGATTAAGAACACTCAGCCTTATACTGTAGATCTTCAGCTGAGCTCCTTCAGGAGCTCAGGGAGCCTCACAGAAGAGGAGTGAGAAAGTACGTACTGTCCAGAGGGAATGAAGATTACCAAGAAAACAAAGCTCTCTAAAATAGGATCAAAGTACATGTAAACGCATAGACATTGAGGCAGCATGGACAGCGTCTACATGGGTCTCCACCAGATATTTTCCTAGAGCAGAAAGGAGAAGTGGACACATGCATCCATCTTTAATGCAGAATCTGCCTCCAGTTGATATCCCCTAGCAAATGAAATTTTATTTTCTTTAAAGAAGTCTCACTGGAAACAAATTACACTGCTAAGTGTATGCTGCATGCCAAGGCATAGTTTGCAAGCAGAAAATGAGTTCAAACGCATCTTTGGCTATCTTTGTTCTACATAATATCATTTCATTGTTGGTACTTCAAAAATTATCTTTAATTTTTATTGATTATATATTATATTATATTTTATAATACATAATACATTTTCTTGTTTTGTCCTACAGTTTTTTTAAAATGTGTATTATGACTTCCTGATTAGTATTTTGATGAGACTGCTGAGTGTATGAAGTGTATGAACAAATGGTACTCTGTGTTTCCATCTGTTTATTGGGCCTTTTCTTGGACCTCTTTTTTAATGATCACTTTGTTGTAGAGCAATTTCTTAACTTTTGTTTTATCTTATCATTATCCTTCCAATTCTGCTTTCTTCTTCTTTTTTAATGAGAAACAGAATGGGGGTGGATCCACATTGGGACAGAAGTGAGGAGAAGGAAGGAGCAGAGGTGAAAACAATTATAAGGATATGTTTTTTGAGGAATAAAGCTATTTTACATAGGAAAAAATGCTAGTAGAGAGGAACATTTAATGTACAATACTATATATAATTATATGTTATATGCACATTATATAACTAATGTATTTTAACATTATTAATTAAACTATAAATATGTTGAAAAATCAAAAAATAATTGTGAGCTACATTTTCCAATCTGTACTTAAAAGTCCAATGATCAACACAGTTCATTCTATACTGTGGTGATATTTTGTTTGTGATCTAATAAAGCTTGCCTGAAGAGCAGAGTGTGAAGCTAAGGCACTAGTTAGATATAGAGGTCAGGCATTTGTGGCACACACCTTTAATCACAGCACTTGAGAAACAGGCAGGTGGAACTCTGAGTTCAAGGCCATCCTGGGATATAGGAGATGGATTCAGTCTAAAAGAGAAACAGATTCAGACAGTGATAGCTCACAGCTTTAATCATGGTATTTGTGAGTTGCATGCCTTTAGTTCCAGCAGTTGGAAGGTGGAGACAGGAGTGATATGGCTGACTGAAGAGAGGAATATAAGGCAGAAGGAGATAACAGCTCAAGACATTCCTTCTGAGGACTTCTAGAGACAGGATCTTTCTCCCTTGGGTCTGAGGATTTTGTGCAGTTAAGAACTAGGGACTGGCTGATCTCCTTCTCCAGTCTTTCAGCTTTCACCCCCCAGTATCTGACTCTGGGTTTTTATTATTAAGAACAATTATAATTTGTGCTACATTATACCTTTAAAAAGAATGTTCTGAGACACCACCTTACACAAATAAGAATAGCAATGATCAAAACCCTGATAATAACTTATGCTGGAGAGGATGAAGAGTAAAGGGAATAGAGTAAAGGAACACGCCTTCATTGCTGGTGGAAGTGCAAATTTGTAAAGCCACTTTGGAAATCAATATAGCAGTTAATCAGGAAATTGGTAATCAATCTGCCTCAGCATCCAGAAATACCACTATGGGTCATGTCCCCAAAGGATGCACACTCATAACACAAGGACGTTTGCTTGACTGTGTTCATAGCATTAATCATAATAACCATAAACTGTAAGCAAGGTATCCGTCCCACAAAGAAAGAAAAGACAAAGAAAATATGGTACATTTACATAATGGAGTACCATTCTGAGGGGAAAAAATAACGACATCTTGAAATTTGCATGCAAATGGATGGAACTAGAAAATAACTTCCTGAGTCAGGTAAGCAGACTCAGAAAGACAAACTGGTATGTATTCACTGATAAGTGAGTATTAAAAGTAAAGCAAACAATAAACAGACTATAGTCTATGACTCCAGAGAAGCTACGTAGCAAGAACCCTAAGAGAGACGTGCGTGGATCAACCTGTGAAAATGAAATAGAAAAGATCTCTTGAGGAAATTGGGAATGTGGGATGGGAAGAAAAGAGAGAGGAAGGGGAGGGGTGAATGGAGAAGGAGTGGGGGAAGAAGAACATGAAGGAACTTGAAGGTCTAGATGGGGAAAGAACAGGAAAACAGAGATGTGGAGAAAGAAAAGAGTTATCTTGATAGAGGGAACAATTATGGGGCTAAAGAGATACCTGCCACCAGGGAAATTCCCAGGAATCCACAAGGATGGCCCCAGCTAAGACACTAAGCAGTAGTGAAGGGGGTACTTGAACTGGCCTCACCCTGCAATCAACTTGATAACTACCTTAATTGTAATTATAAAACCTTCATTCAGCAATTTATGGAAGCAGATGCTGAGATCCACAGTGAAGCACTGGGCCAAGCTCCCAAGGTCCTGTCAAAGAGAGGGAGGAGCAAAGGGGTCAAGACCATGATGGGGACACTCACAGAAGCAGCTGGCCTGAGCTAGTGGGAGATCACTAACTACAGACTGAGAGTGCGTGAAATTGCATAGGACCAATCTAGGTCCTCTGAATGTTGGTGACAGTTGTGTGACTTTATAGTCATGTGGGACAGCTGTCACTGAGACCAGGATTTATCCCTTGTGCATGAACTGGCTTTTTGCAGTCCATTGTTTATGGAGGGATATATTGCTCAGCTTAGGTACAGGGAATAGAGCCTTGGTCCTGCATCAAAGGGATGTGATAGACTTTTGACTCCCCATGGGAAACCTTACCCTCTGAGGAGTGGATGGGGGCTTGGGTAGGGAGAAGGTGGTGGACATGGGAGGAGGACAGGGAGTGGAAGCTAGAATTGATATGTAAAATGAGAAAAGAGTGCTTAAAAAAAACCCAGAGCCATGAAAAAAAAATAAATGTTCTAAAATTCTTTATGAATAGAACCTTAAATGGAAATTTAGGGTAATTTACAAAAAGGGGAAAGATTAACTCATTAACTAAATGCATTTTCAAAAGTAGGAAGCTGTATGATCGTTGTTGAATGTAGTTTAGCATTGATGATTATTCTATCCCCAAAAAATCATTTTGGAGAACAGTAGAAAACATCATATTGCTACTCAGAAAATATGCTCAACATTCAAATAGAACCAAGAATTAATGATGCATCTTATATGGCTTATTTCTTTCCTTTGGATACAACATCCCCCTGTTAATTAAAGAATTAGATTGTCTTATTTTCAATAAATTTTATATATTGTTTGTTTTCATTCAAGCCCAATCTCTGCTGTTTTTTAAATGATAGCTAAATTATATCTCAACATATTTATTTTCAGGGCTTATCATTTGATATTACTTAACCCATTGGTTTGATCTTCCACAGAGGAAAGACACAAACAATATCATCCAGATTGAGAAGGAATATATATAAGACTATAGCTATAGATGTACATATAGATATATAGATTTAGATATGTTATACATTTGTCCATGTGTGTGCATATATGTGTATATTTTTTGTGTCACATGTATAATATAATGCAGAATGTAATAATTTATTTGAGAAGATTCAGGAGGTATATATGGGAAGGTTTGTGGAAGGTAAGAGAAGGGGGAAATCATGTAATTAGATTATACTTTTAAAAATAAAAGAAACAATTTTAAAAATAACATTTCAAATTGGGCTAATAATAAATTTTATTTTTAAAGTCAAACACAAATAAATTATTATAGTTATTTAAAAACTAGAAGACTTAAAACTAAATTTGACACTAGAAATTATAATTATTCATTTTATAGTGGCATTGATCTTATAAATTTCTATTTAGAGCAAATTATCATGAAAATTACTCTCAATGTTATTTTGACATTATTTTTGATCAAAGGGAAGGAAGTGTTGTTGAGAGCCAATTATCCTTAAGCGATGTTTTATATTCTTTCTGTGTGAATAATAAATGACTTATTTTTGATTTTTAAAAAGTTTTAATTGAAATAGAATTACATCACTTTCTCCCTCCCTTTCCTGTAATAAACCCTTCTTAGCTACACTCTAAGTTCTCCTTTGTCCTTCTATGCTCAGTTAAATAACCACTTTTTCAGTGATTATTATTGTTACATGCACACATATAGATACATAAGTATGTGCACAAATATATATGCAAATATACAGACTCTTATCTATTTGTTGAAGATACATGTAACATATCATAGCTTTCCTCTCTCTATTGTACAAAGAAAAAGAGGACTACATTCTCTTAATATAAATAAACAACATTTTAAGTCTATTCTTTATAATTTTCTCAGTAAAATTTGACAATCTTTAGTAGGATGTTACAACACGTAACTACAAATTGAGCTAGCTTTGAAGACAGCAAGTATTAAAATTTGTTTCTATAGTATTTCCACTGGTTAATATTTGCTGTATATGTTCATATGGTTATTAACACCCACTTAGTCAAATACACACTTTAGTTTAACTAAGAGGTCTTTTTTTATATCTGATCGTGGATTTCATGAAGAATGTAGATGCCATATAAGAAGCTTGCAATCAAATGATTATTTGGCTTTTTATGTATATATAAACATGTTTCTCAAATATAAAAACCATAGTTCACATAATATTTGAAGTATTTTAAATAAAATTGAAACTAAGGAAGAAATTTTTAAAAATAAATTATATAATATACATGAAGTTGAAAATATCTTTTAATAGATTGACCTCTGGTGATGGAGAATTGTCTGTATTCTGTCAATCATGTTTTAAATAAACACTGATTGTCCAGGCAGGAAGTA
>LOEQ01015480.1:0-15364 GCA_001685075.1 Bramus lutescens
TGTGTGTGTGTGTGTGTGTGTGTGTGTGTGTATGTATATACTGGTTGGGGCAAGACACTCTCAATGTGGTTTTTGCATTTCCCTAATGGTGAGTTCTCTCTTGAGAACTATGTGCTCATTTCATTAATTCATTGGTTGAGTTGTTTGATTTCTCAGTAGTTTTGAGTTATTTGTATGTTATATATACAAATATAGTATATTTGCATAGAATTATTTGTATTAATTCTGTCATGTGTATAGCAAGCAAAGATTCTCTCCCATTATATAGGCTGTCTATTCACCTGGGTTGTTTGCTTTGCTGTGCAGAGGACTTTAAATTTAGTGAAGTCTCATTTATGAGTAGTTCAGAGTTTCTAGTCTTTTGTTAATGGCCATTGACCCATTTAGAGACAATTTTATAGAGAGGTAAGTATCTCATTTCATTCTCCTACAGGAAGATCTATAAATGAAGTCTGAGCTTTAGTTCCCAGCCATCCAGACCCGAATAAATCATACAGAAACTATATTAATTACAGTGCTGTTTGGCCAATAGCTTAGGTGTATTCCTAGCTAGCTCTTACATCTTAAATTAACCAATTTCTATTAATCTATGTATCACTACAAGGCTGTGGCTTACTGGTCAGGTTCTGGAGTCTTTCTCCTTCAGCAACTACATGGCATCTCTCTGACTTCATCTTATTTCTCCCTACATTCAGTTTAGTTTTCCCACCTAGCTCTATTTTGTCATGCCATAGGCCAGAGTAGCTTTTTTACTAACCAATGTTAATAAAACACATTCAAAGCATACAGAGAGGAATCCCCTATCATAGATATCCAGATATTTTTGCTGCCATCGCTTGTAGAAGAGATTGACTTTTCTCCCATGGATACTTTTAGGATCTCTGTCAAAAATCTTGTGACTACAGCTATGTGGGTCCACAGTTCTGTCCACTGATCTACATCCTTGTTCTTGTGCCGGTATTGTGTAAATTGTTACTATGTGAACTTTCTCCGGGAAGACAGGAACAAATGTCTACTCAGCCCAGATTGGGCACCGAGTACACATCTACCAAAGCCTAAGCTCATAGGCCAATTAATTAATTGACTTGCATATGGAGCATGTGTGAAGGGCTACTTACAGGAAACTGACTCCAAAATAATTACACCACAGAAAAGTCTCACCCAGCCTTGGGGACAGCTTCTCCATAGTAGCACAGTGGAGTCCCCTCTTCCGTTAGCTTTCCACACTCAGCACAATCACTTCCCAAGACTACTAGACCACTTGCAATGTATGCTGAATTTCATGCAGAGGGATGTATAGGAAACAATGGCTGGAATCTCAAGTGAGGTTCCGATGACCTTCAGGACACTCGTCTGTGAAGGGAATCCAAAAGATCCGAGCTTGAAGGGCTCCTGGACTAGTCACAGCGGCTCTGATTGGGATGATAATGGCCGCTCTGCTCAAAGGACAGTGCCATGGCTTGGTAGCAGAACTTGCAAATAGGTAGGTGACGGCTCCAGCACTGTTCTTTTGCCCAGAATTACTTAGGTTATCTTGTGTCTTGTCCTAGATAGCCACAACTGCCAGTTTGACAAAAATTGCAGTCATTTGAGGAAGTCTCACTTGGGGGATTGCCCAGATCAGATTGGCCTGTGGCCAGCATCTGCTGTGAGGGAATTGTCTTGACTAATGATTGATGTGGGAGGGTCCAGCCCATTGTGGGTGGCAACATCCCTGGGCAGGTGGTCCTGGGCTGTATTCAGGGCAAGCTGAACAGAGAAGCAGAGAGCAAGCCAGTAAGCAGCATTCTTCCAAGGTTGCTGCCTAAGTTCTTGCTCTGACTTCCCTCAATGATGGACTATGACCCAGAGGTGTAATCCTAATTAACCATTTCCTCCCCAAGCTACCTTTGGTTCTGGTGTTTATCACAAGAACAAAAAATGACTAGAACAGGTCTTTTGTACACTCATATAGATTTTAAGATTTTATTTTTCTATTTTTGTGAAGACATTGGAATTTTGCTGGAGAATGCATTAAATCTACAGATTACTTTGATAGTAAGGCCATTTTCATGCTATTAATCTTTCTAATCCATAAGAATGAAAACTCTGTCTTCTAGTGTTTTCGTTTGTTTGCTTTTGGTTTCTTTCATCAGTGCTTTGAAGTTTTCACTGTAGAGGTCTTTCACATCTTTGCCTAGGTTTATTCCTGGTTTTCCTGTGGCCACTGTGAATGGGATTGTTTTCTAGTGTACAGGAAAGCGGCTGAGTTTTTATACTTATTTTTCATCTCACCTCTTAGAAAATACTCATCATCTCTAAGAACTGTCTAGTGGAGTCCTCAATGTCCCTTATGTGTAGGGGTCCCTATGTCTCGCCTGGCCTCTGGTGAAGTGGAAGTCTTCTTTTGAAGTTGTCAACCAGGACACCTGGATACTGAGCCAGGGAAGTGGGGTTGGGGGCTGGCGTGTGTGCAGTATGGGGTTGTTAGTCAGGCTTTTAAAGGGGTTTTGTGGGTGGAGAGCAGTGTCTTACCTGGGGGGTCCGTGATTCACCTGGCCTCTGGTAAAGTCAAAGACTTCTTCCAAAGTTGTAGACCAGGATACAGAGTCAAGGTTGGGGGGTGGGATCAGTGTGTGCTGTCTGGTATTGTTCGGCTGGTTTAAAAGGGTTTAGTGGGTAGTGGGTAGTGTCTTTTCTGGGGTTGTTAGGACCGGCCTGGTACCCAAAGCTTCCAGGGCTATGGGCCCCAGTCTTTCTCCTGTCTTATTGATTTAGCTAAGAGTTCAAGCATTATATTGAATAGGAATGGAGAAAATGAACATCTTTGGCTTATTCTCAATTTTAGTGGAAATACTTTGAGTTTTCTTCCACTTAATATAATATTGGCTATTCTTTTATTATGTGTATCCTTTGTCATATATATAGATATAGTCCTTCTGTTATGTTTCTTGAGGACTTTTTTCATGATGTTAGATTTTGTCAAAACCCTTTTCTGTTTACTGAGAAAATAATGGGATTTCTTCATTGAATCCATTCATGTGATGCATTACATTATGTAATTTGCCTATTGAACCCCCCTGCATGTATGGAATAAAGATAAAGCCAAGTTTATTCTGGTAAATAGTCCTTTTTTCTATGTTCTTAAATTTGTTTTTCAAGTATTTGAGAATTCTTCTGTCTGTGTTTATTGGGGAGCTTGGCCTATAATTTTTTTTTTTATCATTTTTGTATCTTCATTTGGTTTGGCATCATGGGTGTCTTTATCTTTCTCTCCTGTCTGAAGCATTCCTTCAACTATCTTCAGTAGTCCAATGGTCACAGTTTCTTTCAGTTTATTTCTGTTAGGAGAGTCATCCTTTCTCCTTCAATTATATCAATAGCTTTGCTGAGTGAATAGCACAGGTTGACCAATTACTGTCTCTTAATACTTGGATCATGACATTCCATGCCGTCCTGGCATTTAGGGTTTGGGAAATATGCTGTATTCTGATGGGTTTCCTTCATATGTGACTTGGTGCTTATTACTTTTAGCTTTCAGTACTTTTTTTTATTCTCTAATTACAGTGTAATGTGTGTGGTTCTTTTCTGTCCGTTTGGTGTTCTAAACATCTGCTGAGAGAGTGGTCCTCTCTCTTTTGAGATTTGCAAGGCATTCTATGATCTTATTGATTATATTGTTGATGACTTTAGGATGAAAAATACTTTGTATATGTGTGTGTATGTGCATGTGTGTGTGCCATACTGTATTTGTAGCTGTCAGAGAATAACCTATAGAAGTTAGCTCTTTCTACCATTAGATTCTAGGGATCAAACTCAGGCTGTCAGGGTTCCACATAAGCTTTCTTCCTCCCTGAGCCATCTATCTTACCCCATTTCCAAAATTTGATTTGTTTTCAGTATTTCTGTTTTTTATTTAATTTTTATTTCATATATTGTATTTATTTTATTATTTTGCTCAGCTATTTGAATCTTTTTTGAATTCATTTAGGGGTTCATTTGTATCCTCTTTAATTTTAAGGCTTATAAAACTTATGGAAGGTTATAGTTAAGGAAAAAAAGAGGAGATGAGACAAAGAGACATAGGAAAAGAGGTAGGCAGGAGAGGAAATGTGTATGAGTTGTGTGTTGGAAGACTAATAGGACACACACAACACTAGAGTGGTTAGAGGAACATGCAGAACAATATAAAGCCTAGCTGAGCAGCAGACAGACTGAAACAAGACCATCATAAGGCATTTTCACAAGAGTGGAAATTAAAAAAGGAATAAAATGTCAAAAGTCATCAACAGAAAATAGCACATGGAAAAAGGTCCATAGGTTAAAAATGCCACATCAGTTAGGATTTCTTCCTCGATGGGAAGGATTTTGAATACTTTCCCTCCCTGTAATGTTTCTTGAAACAAACTAAGCTAATGGAGGAAGTGCAATTTGGAATTTCAAATCAAACCTATTGATTTGAAACTATTGATATTGAAAACGGATTGGGCTGTGTGTGCATTGCTTCAGTGGAGTTGAGACTAATTGCTTTTGAGTTTTCCCCACAACTGTTCTGTTGTGTGGTATAGTTCTCAGTTCCCTCCTTCCTCCTTTCTCGGGATCCCCAGAGCTCAGGGTAGGGTGGGTGGATTAGTGTAAGAATGTAAGGTTAGAATCGAGCCTCGGCTGAGGTCATATCCACAGCAGCATCCTCTTACAGACACTGACAGGCATTGTCAGTGACACCGTGTGTCCCTAGCTAACAGACATCCACAGCTAGGATCTCCCTCCTGGAAAATGAGTTAACATCAAAGTGGGCATTGACTGTCACATATTCTTGTCCCTACTCCGTTCCTTGCCTCTTGCCTGGGTATCAAAGAGCTTCACTTCAGTCTTGTGCTGTGAATTCTCCCCCATTATCGGAAAAGTGTAAGAACAAGACTTACTTCTGCCACAAGGACTTTGGTGTCTCCCTTTAGAGAGCCCCACCATGCTATCTGTTTCTGGAGTTGGGTCTTGAATTCTGCTCAGAGTTCTTGCCATGCTGTTGCCAGACTGCCTAACTGACTTTGGCATTAATGACTCTTCCAGTAAACCCTCACTCTTTAGTAATCCATCTCAGTGTCCTCTGAGCCCCTGCAAAACCTCTCAGGAAGCCCTTGCTGTGGACTCCTGCTGACTTCAGACAAGAAGTCTGCCTCAGCCTTAGCATCCAACTCCAGTCTAGGTCTTCACAGCCAGATCCCCTCGCCAGTCCTGTACCATACCAGGCTCTGCAGCAGTTCTCCCCGGAAGTGTTCCCAGTGCTAATTGTGTAGGGAGAGGATGGTATGAGCGGCTGTGTAAGTGGCTCCCACCGACCTCAGCTGGAGCTCTTTGAGTTGAGACTGAAGCGTTGCATCTTCAGGGCTCACCACCAGGTGTGTGTCCAGCTCTTGGTTGGCCAGTTAACTGTTCGTGACACCAGTGTGTGTGTGTGAAGGAAGTACTTTTCTGGTGGCTCGCATTGACCTCATCAGAGTTTCTCAGTCCATCTAGGTGTGGGTTCTCAGTACCCATGTCTGCTTCCTCAAGAAGATTCCATCTGACTTGATAAATGTGGTTGCAGTCATTGACTCTTGTAGGAGTAGAGATTATGTTTTATCCTAATTTTTTTCTTTCTATTGAGCTGCATGGATGGGACATCTAATCCTTGAACTTGTGCAGAAGTCATGTTTTCAGATTTGCAAGAAATTGTCAAGATGCCATCCAGAGTGACTGTACCATCTTTTATTCCCACCAGCAACGAGTGAGAGATTCCCATCATTCCATCGTTTTATATCCTCCACAATGCTTGTTGTTGTCAGTGTTTCACGCTTCGGCTACTCAAATAGGTCTATAGTAGATCCTCATTTGATTTATACAATGCCAGAATCTCCACCTATGTCTATTTGTCATCTAACTACTTTCGTGAGAAGTCTATTCAGGACTTCCACTTAGATCAAGCTTTATTTTTGAATTATTGAGTGTTCATTGTATATTTTGGATAATCTTTTGTCAACTGTATCTTTTGCAAATATTTTCTCTAAGTTTGTGTCCTGTCTACTTAGTCCCTTGACAGTGTGTTTTCCTCAGAGTGAAAGTTTATATTCATAACAAAATCCTCCCCTCAACTGTGTCTTCATGGCTCATGCCTGTGGCAGCATGTGAAGGCTATTGGCAGACCCATGGTTGTGCAGACTAATATGCAGCCGATCTTCTGAGAATTCTATCTTTGACACTTTATATTTAGCCTTCTGGCCTACTTTAAGTTACTATTTGTGAAGAGCATAAAGCTGTCTTAAAATTAAGAAAAACATTTTTTTTCATGTGTATGTCCAGGTATTTTCATGTCTTGGAAAGACTTATGAGCTTTGCTGCTCCATCAAACATCATTTGATCTTGCTTGTGTGGATCTGTTTGTTTTCTGCATTCGGTTCACTGATCTGTTTGTCTTCCTTTTATCAGTACTCACTGTCGTGACGGCCCTAGGAATCCAAAGAAGTCTTGAAATCAGGTAATGGCAGTCCTCCAGCTCTGTTCTTTGGGATTGTTTCTACAATTCTGGGTAATTTACCTCTCCTTGTAAACTCTAGAATCAGTTTCCCATCTCAGTAAGATAATTTGCTATGATTTTGATGCCATTGAATCTATGGATATTGTTATATTGATTGTATTTAAAGAAGAAAGAAGAAGAAAGGTTACATGTTAAGAAGAATTTAAAGCATTCCTTTGTTTAGAATTTTTCAAGGGATTTCTAATGATCTACTAGGGACTTGAGATGTTCTATTATATTGGTACTGTGAAGCCATAGCTGTCTTATTGTTAGCTGAGTATTATTTGGCAGATTGCAGACCTTGAGGCAATTGCCCCAGGATACTATGTGTAGGCTTGCTTAGTCAGGAGGTACTGTATACACAGCTCTAGCTAATATTTCCATTTCATCCTTTGGTGGCTGGTTTTCTAGACTCAGTCTCTAGGTCTTCAGACTCCCCCCACAGTAAAGTCAACTACATTTGAGCTTTCCCCAACACCACAGTAGTCAGAGTTCTTGCTGAGATATATGAGTAGCTTTCTGAATCTATTCTTCTTTGACCTCTCTGCAGTGGACAGCACTGGCCACAGGCTTCCTAAGTTCTCCCTTTGTGTCCCTTATGGCCCACACTGTCTGTTCAGCGATGGTTTCTGAGTCTGCCCCTTAAGACCTCACTTTCTGTTTTCACCCCAATATTGGCACCTTCTAAGATTCTGCTTCAATTTCCATTTCCTGGAAAGACCATTCTTTTCTATGGCTTCAGCTGCTGACCATCTTACAATGATGTTCATATCAGGATCTTTGATCCAGGTCATTCTCTTGTGAGGCTCTATCTCCATCTGCCAAGGAGAAGTCTCTACCTGGATGTAACTTAGGAATCTCAAACTTGAGGCCATTTTATTCCTTCCCAAACCTCACCTTCAACCTTTTTTCCTTTCCTCACTTTTTGGTAACATGGACCACAATTTACTCAACCACCCTCATCAAAATCCTCAGACCTGTACATTCAATCCTCTCTGATTACTGTTTCCACATCCAACTGCGTTATTGTTGTTGTTGTTACTTTACATCCCAACTGCAGTTTCCCCTCCCTCCTCTTTCCCCAGTCTTCTGCCACCTGTCCTCCTCCGTTTCTCTACAGAAAAGGGCAGGCTGTTGTGGAATATTAGTTTCAGATGTGTTTAGTTTCAGATGTGTTACATTTGTCTATTCCGTGTAACATTCGTTTAATGATGCAAAGATGTACTGCATTCCTTTATGATGCATTTGTTTAACTCTGTGAAACTGTGTTGCTTTGCCTGCCTAAAACACCTGATTGTTCTAATAAAGAGCTGAATAGCCAACAGGTAGGCAGGAGAAAGGATAGGCATGACTGGCAATCAGAGACAATAAATAGGATAAATCTGGGAAGAGAAGTTTCAAGAAAAGAAGGAGAGGAGGGCTTTATCCAGCTACACAGTAAGCCATGGAGTAAGAAGTAAACAAATGTATATAGAAATAGAAAAAGATAAAGGTCCAGAGGCAAAAGGTGAAGTTAAAAAATAAAATATAATAAAATGCTGACTAGAAACAAGCCAAGCTAAGGTCCGGCATTCATAGGAAAGAATAAGACTCTGTGTGTGATTTATTTGGGAGCTGGGTGGCAGTCCCCAAAGATCTAAAAGAGTAAAAAGTAACCAACAGCAGCAGGCCTTTCCTGGATATCGGCCAAACATGGCATATCAAGTTGCAGTAATAGTAGGCACCTCCCCTAAGGCTGCATGGCCCCTTTGCAAGGATGACCCGAGTTTTCTTAAATACCGCTGGTGAGTGAATCCATGCAGGCCCTCATTGATTTTGCTGTGACAACAATCTGTCAATTTATTTCCTGGTCTATGCTCTCACTTCCTTCTCATCATTCTTTACTGTGTCCCCAAAGTAACCTTTTAAAAATACATGTCTAGACACATAACTCCAGAGCTTACATACTTTTAAGATTCCTGTTAGACTGAAAGATAACGTCTAGATTTCCGTGCATGGCCCACAAGGCCTTCATGATTTGACCTTCTCACTGCCAGATTTACATACTTCTCCTCTCACCCATCAAGACTGGCCCCTCCCCCACACTCCAGCCTCAGTAAGCTACCTGGCGTTTCCTTTATACCCCAGAGTTTCAGGCTTAAGTTGTATGTTCTTTTCTGAAGATACCAAGCTTGTCTCAGATACTTTCATGGCTCCAATGTGTCAACAATCATTTATGTGTCTATGTCCTCTTCCTCCTCCCTGCCGGGACTCTACACTTTTGAAGAGTAAGAACGTTTTCATAGTCCTCTTTGTTTCCCTAGAATCTACCCTGGTGGCTGAAAATGTTTGCTAAGTGAATAATGACTGGATGAATGGGACCAAGTGACACTGACACTCTTTGCTAAAAACAAAAGTCGTGTTGATGTAAGAAGAGAGGTGGTGAATTATTTCGGGCAGAGGTGTGGGAAGAGCTCTGAGAAGAGCCTCCCACACTTACCAGAATATCCCACCCTACTAAATCCAATGACTCACAGGACAGAAAGGAGCCTGGGGCAGGATGGCAGGCAGGACACACACAGTATTTTTGATCCTGCTTCTATCAATGGTGTTGCCTAAGACAGTGCCTTTCACAAACGATTCTGGGGCCTCATCTATAAACTAGATGGCTTGAGACAGCTCATCTCTAAGCACCATTCAGATTCTCATGAATTATTTTTCTATATCTAGTTATAGAATGGCAGTGAAGAAATAAGCAAGGCTCAGATGTGAATCATTTAGGTGGGTAAATGGCAGGAGAGAAGGGACAAAGGAAGGGACATAAGCATCCATAAAAGTTTGATTTGTTTTTGTCTTCAGAAGGCAAAGCAGGTCTTGAGGCAGGAGAAAGGCACAGATTGAACTAACAAGAGATGGCTTTAAGAGTAGACCTGCAAACCAGTCTATCTTATTCTTTTTCAGTGCTGGCAAGAAAACCAGGCTTCAGCTGCAGTAGGCAAATGCACTACTACTCACCAGAACCCCTAGCAGGAGGCTGTTGAGAAAAGAAAGTGAGAGTAGATCAGGAAAAGATGGTGAAAAGGTTGAAATGAGACCATGTGGAAGAAGGGGCAGAAGTTGTTAGAGATTTCACTAGTGAGGCAGACTCAGACCTCCTGCAGCTGAACAGACTTGCTGTCCTGGTGTTGCCTTCTTATTTGCCTCTATTTGGTACTGGGCTTGTTTTTCGTAGAAACAGCAAAAGCTTAAAGAGGTGAGGAGAAAGCAGGCCCTCCCTCATTCCCAGTCAGCCCACATGCCTCATAGTGAATGCAGTGTGTCAACCTTTGCCGCTGGCTACCTTCTTTGGGGGTTGTCCTTTCAGACTAATGGCTACAAGTACACTAAGGATAAAGGAACACAAGGTCATGTTACAATAATAACCACATAGAGACAGGTTATTATCACACACGGGTTTCACAAGAAGATAAAATTATAAGATAATCTGAATATTGTAACATCAAGGGAAAAATGATACTTCAAAATATCAAAACATTGCTCTGTGCAGGTCATCTGGAGGCATAATCTAATGCAATTCATCTTTCTCTCTCTAGCATCACTTTCTACTTTTTGGTCCTTGTTGGGTCCCTATGAGTGACCCACATTGTTTTTCCTTTTTGAGATAAGGTCTTTTATACTTAAGGTTGGCCTCAAACTTCTGATCCTGGGTTGTTTGGGGATTCCCATGGAGCCCCTTTGGACAAAAACTCAATCTGATGTAACCCAGTCCCAGTACTAGAAGCTTCATTTGGTGAGACGAGAGGTACAAGTTGGGCTCTGTCTCCCCTATTATTTGTACATTTTTGGCAATTTTTGCACATTCCAGAATCCCTAAGGAGCATGCTAAACGCACATGCAGCAGTTGGCCCAGCACTTTCTAGGTTGCAGTCTACTAGTGCTCGGAACTGGGTTTCTGCTCTTCAGTGCAGATCCAAGATAGAAGACTGAATGTGCATGCTTGCTCATTAAGATGCCTCACTAAAGGATCTATGTTTTCAGCCCATATACACCTTCCCACGGCTTTCCTGTCTCTGAAGCCAGAGACCACTCTCCTTGGTCTGGTCACCTTTCTGAAGTGTAATGCTGCTGCTTCTGACGGCAGACTCCTGAGCCATGGCACAATGGCACAAAGTCACTGTTCTGCAAGAGGCCCCCTGTGCACATTAGAAAACATACTTCTTTTCTCTTGCTAATCTGTCTTTCACTGCAGGAATTTGTTTCAAATATGAATAGGTGAGTTGAATTATATTTTCTTCCTGAATCATCACTAACCACAGTGAGGCCCTGTGATGGTAGATTTTATGGGTCAACTTGGAAAGGCCATTGGGTTAACTTGTCCAATCAACCACTAGTCTAGACATTGCTGTGGAGGTGATAAGTGGATACAACTGACACTTAAAGTCAGTAGATTTCAAGTGAAATCTTTATCTTTGGTAATGTGGGAAGGCTTCATTGCCTCGGTTAAAGGCCTTAAGCAAAAACACCAAGGCCCTCCTCAAAAACATAATAAACAGTTCTGTCTCCAGACTACCTTCAAATTCAACATGACAACATCCTCTGCTGGCATTTCCAGTCTTCCAACATGCACTGCAGATTTAGGACTCACTAGCATCCTCCACCGCATAAGCGAATTCCTTAAGACCTAGCCCTCGCTCCTGTGCGTGCACCCCACTAACACAGACCCCAAGTTCCATGTATAGTTCCCAGTATACAACAGAAAGGAAACTTCTTCCATTGTGTGTTCTCTGCCTTTTCTCCTGTCTCTTTCTGATTGGGAATGTTCCTCAAATGTTGGTAATCTTTGTCTACAGAGCAATGCACCTGGCTGTTAACTGGAACCTGTGGTTAGATGTATCAGCAACCTTTCTGATGCTGGGGCAAAATGCTTGGCACAAACATCTTAAGGGAATAAAGGAGCATTTTGCCCCAAGTGTTCAGTCCACTGTGTCAGGGACCACTTGGTGGCAGGAGTCACTCATTCCTTGGCTGTGGGAGCCTGCACCAATGGCTCCTTTGCACAACACAGATCAGGAAGCAAAGAGGCAGCCAGAACCAAGGGCAGAGGTAACCTTCAAAGCCCTGTACCTACTTCCACCAGTGAGACCCCACCTCCTAAAAGCTCCATAGCCTTCAAAACAGCTTTATAAACTGGGAACCAATTATCACAACATAGGCCTGGGGAGGCATTAACCTAAATTTTATTGCAGAAACCATATTAAATTGTTTGAAGTGAAGAAATTCATTAAAGAACTAATCAAGGAACATTGCCAAGAATTCAAGGATGCTAATGTCTAGATTAAGTAGATCTAAAGCAGACATGGTAATGCTTGCCTATAACCCCAGTACTGGGGAGGTAGAGGCATGAGGATTATGAGTTTTAGGACAGCCTTGGGGCATATAAATGCAAGGCTGGGGTTTTAGCTAGGTAGTAGAGCAGTTGCCTAGAATGCACAAGGCTTTGGGTTCAATCCCCCACACCACACTTACAAAGCAAAGCCTTTGTTTTTCCAGTTCTTGAGTTAAGAAAGACATTCACTAAGGCAACTGTCATTGCCATGTATGGCACAGAATCTATAAAACTGGTACATGTCCTCTTGAGCATGTCTGTGAGTCTCTTTGGAACAGACACCAAGAAGGAAGAATTGCTATTGTCTGCTGTGTGCACAACTTCTACTCAATGGGAATCGCCAAATCACTCTCCAAAGTGTGCAATGGGCAGCAGTGAATGAGACTGTTATTAAATCCACTCTTAGGCAATCTAATTGCTATGGAATGGTATCTAATTGTCGATTAGGTAGACATGTTTTCCCTTGTTTGTGTATTCCTCTGTGCATTATCTAAAAATATTTTTCTAAATTTAAAATGTGCCTTTCTTTATCCTTACATACAGTGGATCACAATGCAGTTGCAAAGTATTAGCCGGTGGCTTGTTTACACTTTGGGTCTCATAAGCTATATTTTCTTCTATAATCCCTAGGTTTCTTTTGTAACAACTGGAATCTCTGGGTGTTGCTTTTTTTGTATATCACATGAAGTAAGATATGGTTTTCCTCTTGTGCAGATATGTGTCATTCATTAAATGGCTAACCCAGTTTTCACTGGTTTGTAAAGTCTTATGAGACACACATGTATGACTGTCTAGATCTCTGTAGTGATCATTTATTTCATTTGTCTTTTGTTTACCTTCATGAAAATGCACACTCATATAATTATTTGGCTTTCTAGAAAAAAGTCTACCCAGTCAATTTAATTCTTCTTTACAGCATCTTTACCTACATAGTTTTTTGGATTTATAAAATGAAATTTTTGGATTTTTAAAATCTTTTTAAAATTCTGGGGAATTAGCTATGTAGCTAGAAGGCAGAGCAGGTGTACCTCTGTGAGTTCAGAGCTAGCCTGGTCTACGTAGGGAGTTCCAGGCCAACCAGAGCTATATTATGAGACCATATCTCTAAAGAAAATGATCTTGAAATTATCTTTTAATGATTAAAAAATGTCTCCACAAACATCCAGAACATAAATATGAGGATCACCCTCAGACACTTTTTTTTTTGCCATTGTTGCTGTAGATAGTATGTTTTCATAATTTTATTTTTCATTTTCAGTGGTGATATTCTTCTGTTAGACTATGGCTCATTTCTGTATAGTGGGTTCACGCAGAATATTGTTAGGGTCACTCGTTAATGCTAACTGAAACTGCACATGCCTTTAGCTATTGCAGTAGACAGTTTACCGTCTGCTACGACGACAGCTCTCCTCTAGTTTCACGATTTCTCTCCCTTTCCCACCTCCCTTCTTCCCTTTTCCACCATTAAACTGGATAGGAGGGATCTTGTCGCAATTTGACCTCAAGGCAGTGAGAGCAGCAGGGATGCTTGCTTTGGTTTGCTTTTTTTTTAACTTTCAAGAGAATATTTATAATTAAATATATTACATTTAGTGTGTGTATTTGTACATGCATGTGTGCATGTCACAGTGCATGTGTGGAGGTCAGAGGACAATACGCCCTGGTCAGTTTTCTCCTTTTACTATGTGGGTTCCAAGGACCAAACTCTGGTGGTCAGGCTTGGTGACAAGTACCATCTCAACAGTCTTCTGAGTCTTTATTTATTTATTCTTTGACAGAATCCTTACTTTCACCTCAGTTTGGCCCAAACACCTGACGGCCCTGTGCCAGCCTTGCAAGTGTAATGACTCCAGGCATGACCACTGTGTCAGGCCAAAGGGAGCGGTCCTATTCTGACTTTGTTTCCCTCACACTCACGTTCAGAGGGTTTGAGCATATACACTCTAGCAGGTCAACACATTTGGCTCTGTTTCCACATGGTAATAATTTACTTAAAATTTGCCAGCATATACTCATTGCACACAGTGATTTTTGTCACTCAAATGTATCATGTGTTTTGACCATAATCACCCCACACCTGCCACTTTCCACACTAATCTCCCTTCCTTGCCTCAGATAGTCTTTGCTCTGCTTTCATAGTGTGTGTGTGTGTGTGTGTGTGTGTGTGTGTGTATAAAATTTTTAAGTATCTGTATATGGTCCATGTATTAGAAAGAACATACAACAGTTATCTTTCTGAGTCTGACATATTTTGCTTGACATGACAATCTTCAGTGTATTCATTCCAGCACATGACATAATTTCACTCTTTATGGCTAAGTAGAACTCTATTATGCATGTATGTATGACATGTACATATTTCACATCTTTATCCATTCATCTCTTGGTGGGAAACTAGGCTGATTCAGAAACTTGGCCGTTATGAGTAGTGCTAAAATGAACAGAGATGTGGAAGTTCCTCTGTGCTACCCTGACTTAGATTCCTTTGGTGTAGCAATGATAGAGCGGAAGAGTGGAATTATATGGTTATTATACTGACAGTTTTTTGAGAAACCTTGCATTGATTTTAATGATGGCCTTATCAGTTTACATTCCTGCCAGCTGTGTATAAGAATTCTTTCCCCCTCCATCCATGATAGCATGTGTTGCTCTCTTAATGATTATACTCTGACTGGAGTGAGATGGATCTCAGGGTAGTTTTAATCTGAATTTCCATGATGATTAAGGATGTGGAGTGCTATTTTCATTGGCCGTTTGTACTTCCTCATCACAGAGCTGTCTACTGAAAACCATTTGTTAAAGACACTGTCTTTTCTTCAATGTGAGTTTTGTCATCTTTGCCAAAAATCAGGAGACCGTAGCTGCGTGAGTTTGTTGCTGGACCCTCTGCTCTGTTTCCTTTGTGTATCTGTCTGTCTTTGTGCCAGCAGCACACTGATTTTATACTATGGATCTGGAACGTAACTTGAAATCAGGTATTGGGACATCTCCAGCATTGTCCTTTTTCCTCAGGATTACTTCTACTTAGGGTCTCCTTGTTTTTACATAAGAATTTAAGGGTTGATTGTTTTCTAGTTCTGTGAAGAATGCCATTGGAATTTGTGGGAGGTGGCATAGTACCTGTGAGTCACCTTTGGCAACTTCTCTGCATTGATTCTGCTAAGACATGAGCATGAGAAGTCTTTTTGTCTTCTAGTGTCTTCTTCAAATTCTCTCTTTAGCATCTTGAAATTTGCACTGTAGAGGTATTTCTGTGCCCTAGATTTATTCTTAGGTATGTTTTACATTATAGTGTTAGGTATGATTTGTCATGCATAAACTTTATTATATTGAGGTTGTTGTTTTTATTCCTAGTTTATCCTGAGCTTTTTTTTTTTCAATAAAGCAATGTTGGACTTCACCAAAGGCTTTTCCTATATCTATTAATAAGGTCACATGATTTCTGTCTTGGATATATCTGCTTTAAA
>LOEQ01015483.1:0-15346 GCA_001685075.1 Bramus lutescens
GGAAGGAAGGAAGGAAGGAAGGAAGGAAGGAAGGAAGGAAGGAAGAAAGAAACTTCCAGGATATAAAGTAACAGATGCACTCAACCATGCCATTTTTATAAAATATGAATGCTGGGTTTCCAGTTCTCAGCAGGCAGCACACTGACAGCCATCTCCCTATTTTCCATCTGTATTGTTTTCAGGGTCCACCAAACCTGCACAGGGACAGTGACGTAAGCATTCCCACTGCTGTCCATTGTAATTGCATGGAGTGCTGATTGATTCCTGTGTCAACAATTTTAAAAGTATGGTCATTTTATAAAAGTAGGCTTTCTCTAGTTACTGGCCAGGGCTGCCCACTGCTCTCCTTCTACCTTTGTGCGTGCACAGTGGGTCACAGTGGTGTTCATGCCACACTCTGACTTGGGAAGCCTGTCTCCAGTCAGACCCTCAGCTTTGTGAAGGCAGAAGAGGTTTCCAAACCATTCCCTTGATACCACATGGGTCTCAGGATACAGTAATTTCCTCTTAAAGTCTTCCCACTGTCCTGACTTGTTCTCTGTACATCATTCTGGTATCAGTTTCCTAGTATGTCATCATGTGGATATGATCACACATACCCTATAGCTGGGAAAACCTATACCAGTGTCATCAGAGGTGAAGGTACAAATAGAACACATGCCCACATCCTCACACCCACACTCTCACAAGGGCACACAGAGGACCCAATTACAAGTATCCAAGAACTGTCAGTGTACAAAGGGCCCTACCCAGGTAGCTTTAGGGATATTAAGGCTGAGGTTAGTGTTACCGTAACAGACAGAAGCAAACTGTATGCATTCGTGTTTAACCATTTGTTTTACAAATGGACCAGGCTGGGTTCCTTTCCTTCTAGGATTTCTAGTGTTTATTCCCTGTGGGCTTCCACAGCCAACAGTGTGCCTCTTCTGCATCCCACAGCATTGCAGTCTCCGCTCTGGTTTCCAGGGTGCTCCACACTGCACACAATATTTCTTACCTGAGGAAAAAGTACACACTAACATGAAGACTTTGGTAGAAGTTTCCATCTTCATTCTTTGATGACTAATTTAAAATTCATTCATATTTAAGTCTGAGGCTTGTTGAAGGAAAAAAAAGAAGCTTCAAAATTCAATGCAGAGATGTGGGTGGCCTACACTGATACCCAGGGCCATGGTGGCATCAGGGGCTGAGCTGCCAAGGGCCATGTCTGTCACTGTGTGGACGTTTGTGACTCTTGTTAACACCAAAGGCTGTGAGGATGCCCAGGATCTGCACTGCCACCCGAGGCCACATTGGTGTCTGAGGATCATGTCTCCACTGGGAACATACTGATCTGAGTGGGCTATGTTCCCACCCACATCCATAATGACATCTGGTCCCAAGCTGCTGCCAGGGCCATGTCTGGGTCTGTGGTTGTGCTATACTTGGGGTCTGTGTTGATATCTATGGCCTGGATTTACCACCGTGGGTCACGTGAATCATGTGTATTGAAATCCAAGTGCCTTGCTGAGAGGACCCTGTGCTTCACTGGCCCTGGAAGATCTGGCCCTGCCCTGCACTGGCTACTGCAACAGGAATACTAGCCTTGCTCCTCGTGAGAGAGTTAGTCTCAACCCTCATCGGCCCTGAAGACCCATCCCTGGCAGAGCTGGCTCTACATTCAGGAGAGCTGACCCCACACATCAACACAGACATGGGACAGCTGATCCTGATGGTATGGGTGCAGGACAGCTGGCTCTGACCCTCAGTTGACAGTGGAGGTCCACTTGCTTTACCAACTGAGCTATCACCCAGGCCATCATCCAATGCTTTGAGTTGGCCCAATCCAATATCTACCCCATCTGTGTCCTGTGGGACAATATAAAGGGACTGGTCCTGTGAACTATAGCTGCATGGTATTTATGACTCAGGGCAACCACAGGATACCCAAAAGGACTGCTGGTGATGATCCAGCATTCATGGTGTACCTTGAACCAGACAAACTCATCACAATGAACATTTGCAAGTAAAGCTGTTTGAACAAAAGTGTCTACTGCCTGGCACATCACAGCTCCCAATGCCATTGAGACAAAAGAAGAGGTGATGGAGAGGTGGAAAAACTGAGACATGAGTAATTTTTTATTATTACTTTTATTTTCTAAATTATCTTTTGGGGAAGGGGACATTTGCAAGGTGAATGGCGAATATAGATGCAATTGGGGTGCATGATGTAAAAGTCCCAAAGAATCATTAAAAAGTCCTATGCTTTTAAAAATTCAATGCAAGCTGGGCACTGGTGCATGCTTTTAATCCCAGCCCTTGGGAGGCAGGGACTGGTGGATCTCTAAGTTCAAGGCCTTAGAGAGTTCCAAGACAGTCATGACTACACACAGAGAAGCTCTGTCTTGAAAAAACAAAACAAAAAAGTCTATGCAGAAACAGACAAAAAAAGGAAGGAAAAAGAAAGGAGGAAGTTTGCAGTTCTGAGATTTATTTATATAAATCGAATATTGGTATATATGGCGTAAAACTCTCTAGGTAGTTAAACGTGACCAATGGCGTTTGAAGGGACTTGTGAGGATAGAAGGATGCATGGGAGAGGAGATGCTCAACATATTTTTCTGACAATATTTAATGTTACTGTATCATGAATTCTAATTGGTATTAATAATAAAAATTCAGAGTCAGACATAAGGGTTAATGCTGAAGATCAGAAAGGCAGAAGGGTCAGCTACTAGAGTTCTTACCAATGGGTGATCCCGTCCTCAGACTGCACTGCTCCTCAGGCTGCATCCTCGGACTGACTGCCTCCTCAGGCTGCATCCTCGGACTGACTGCCTCAGACTGCACTGCTCCTCAGACTGCACTGCTCCTCAGACTGCTCTCGCCTCCTCCTGCCTTATATTCCTCTCTCTGTCCAATCATTCCATTCCTGTCTCCACCTACCTAGTGCTGGGATTAAAGGCATGGAATCCCAAGTGCTGGGCTCACCTTTGTGTGAGCTGTTTCTCTTTTTGATGGTATCAATTTCATGTAGCCCAGGGTGGCCTTGAACTAACAGAGATCCATCGGTCCCCAAAGTCCTGGGATTAAAGGTGTGTGCCTCTACTGCCTGGCCTGTAGTGGCTTAGGTCTTGCCTGATCTTCAGGCAAGCTTTATTCGTTAAAACACAAACAAAATATCACTACACCTATGCACACTCCTGGTCCTCCATTACCTCTCTTTTGCTTATCTGAGTCCCTTTGTCGTCAACTGCCCTCCTAGTCACCTATTCTCCCTCCTGACCACTTGTGTCCTCTTCTAGCCACATATCTCTTCCTGCTCCCTTGCGTCCCCAGTCACCATCACCGTATTCCCGTCTGATGACCTGGGTTCCCTCCTGCTCACCAAAGCGCCTTCTGCACTCCATGCTCTTCTGACACCCAGCCACCCTGCTTTATTCTCTCAAGCCTCACTTCTTGCACACGCCTGTGTCCATGCTTGCCAGCATAGGTCCCTCATGCTCACACATGCCACCTCCTGCCCACCAGAACCTCTCCTGTTCACCCAGGTCCTTTACCACTCACCTCCAGCTTCACACGACCCCTCTCACCCATGTGCCCAACCTACCCAGTTGTTTCCCAATGTAATCAACCCTGCCCACCCATGCTCCCTTATGCCCATTCCTGTGGACTAGTATCTCTCCTGCTTTCCGGTGCCCACCCTGCTTCTCTGTGTGCCCTCCCATCCACCTACATACCCTTAGCTTACACGTGTAACCCTCTCTTGGCCTGGGTTCCCAACCACTTACCTCCACCTTCTCCTGGTCACTGCTTCCCTACCTAATTAATCTTTCCTCTCCATTGCTACTGCAGGTTCCTCTCTGCTCAGACCTGCCCCCTGCTGTTCACCTGAGTCTGTACTGGTGAGCTCTCCTGATGACCCGTGCCTCTTCCCTTCGTCTATATCAGCAGTTCTCAATCCCGCAGGGATCCTGTGTCAGATATCCTGCATATCAGATATTTACATTATGATTCGTAACAATAGTAAAATTGCAGCCATGAAGAAGTAATGAAATACTTTTATGGTTGGACATCACCACAACATGAGGAACTGCAGGTATTAAAGGGTCACAGTATTAGGAAGGTTGAGAACCACTGATTCTATAGCCTCTATTGATTACCCATGTCCCTTCCTACACAACCTGTCCCCTCAGGCTTGCTCACCCCTCCCTGCCTCATTCTGCCCCCACCTGCTCACCGTCACCCCAGGCTTGCTCACCCCTCCCTGCCTCTCTCCATCCCTTCATGCTGTTGCCTCTCCTGAACACAGCTATCATTTCCTGTTCATCTGTGTCCTAACAACTTCTGTACTGTAACTATCTGCCGACCTGTGTCCCCATGTCTGCCTAGTCCCCAGCTACTTGCCCGTGTTCCCAGTGCCCACCTGGATTCCATTCTGTTCACCTGTGCCTCCTCTAATCACTGATCCCCTCCTAATCTCCTCCATCCCTCTTGCTAACCCATGTCTTGTCATGCTCGTGTGTGTCACCTCTTGTTCACATCTTCCTCTTCCTGGTCAGCTGTGCTGTCTCTGGTCACACACGTTCTCTCCTGTTCACCTGACCCACACATACATACATGCATGCAAGCACACACACACACTACTGCACACAACACATATGCACACACACTATGGCACACTCATAGGTCCTTCAGCTCACTCATGTCCCCTCCTGTTCAACTGTGTTCCCTTAAGCACAACTCTGCCCTTCCTGCTGACCCTTGGACCTCCAGCTCACCAGTGTCCACTCCTCCTCCTCCTCCTCCCCTCTCTTGAGGACATGTCAGCCAGTGCTCACACTGTCAACTCTGGATCATGTGATACAATCAGGCCTTCTTGTGTTCCTCCATGTTTCCACCTCATCAGTCTGTCCTCTTGAATCACCCAGGTCACCTCCTGCACATCTCTGTTCCCTCCTGTCAACCTTTGTCCCTCTCTATTTAAATAAATCCCATAATGACCAACTGTGCACCATCCTGATAGCCCATCACCCCCTTTCTCTCCCACCACCCCTCTTTTCTTGCCTGCTCACCTATATATCCTAATGTTTTCATTTGTCCCCCTCCTGCTTACCCTTGCTGGTGACAATCTGCCTTTCCCTGCCTATCTCAGAAAGTCCTAGTGCCCCCTCTAATGGCCACTCGGCTCAGCCTAAGAGAGGTAACCCTGCTTCTGGTCAGGCAGGAACATGTCAGCTGGCCATGCCTAAGGCCACCATGTTATAGACTCCCCCAGGCACATGTCCAGTCAGCAAAGTGGGAATCCACTGGAATCAAGGGCCAGCCTCCATACAAGTACCTCACACTCAAATCAAACCTGAAAAATGCCAAATGCCCCTAATTCTGCCCCCAGGCTGTGCGGAACCAGCAAGGAAATGAGTTGATCTACAGGGCTCTGCATTCTCTCTGTCTGTGGATGAGCATGCACAACCCCAGATGTGGCAGGAAACGAGAGTGCATTCCTTTTATTCAATGTGAGTTTTTCAGCTCTACCCACCTTTTCTGGTTTGACCTTTGACCTTCCAGTCTCCAATTATTCCACAGTTTTTTTTTTTTAACAATCCAAGTTCCTGGTGCCACTGCCAGTGGCCCCTCAGTCTGCCCCATACAATTGTCAACCCCATTCAGAGGAGCTAGTTTGGTCCTGTACTTGTTCCTTCCCGGTCTGGCTGGAGTTGGTGAGCTCCCATTAGCTCAGGCAAACTGCTTCACTGGGTGAACCCATCATGGTCTTGAACTCCTTGCTCATATTCTCATTCGTTACACTCTTCAACTGGACTTTGGGAAGTCAGTCCAGTGCTCTGCCTCTGCCTCCATCAGTTGCTGGATGACAGCTCTATGGCCACACTGATATTAATGGCAAGCCTCAGCCAGTCTTGTTTTATGCCCTTTTGAGTTGCATAATACGTATTATGCATAATTATATGTTTAATAATTATATGCATAGTTATGTGTAATTATTATATTATGTGTACATATTATATGCATAATGTGCATAATTATTTTATGTATAATCTAGATAAGTTTATTTTCACACCTTACTTTATGTTCCTAGCTAGTTGCCTCATTTTCCTCCTGTAGTTGGATATCATGTCTAAGTTTCAGGGCTGTTTGATTGCCTTTGACTATCTAGGGGCTATAATAGAATTCCAGACATCAAATGACCTGTCCTAGAATGACTCAGGACAGTATGGGGACCTCAAAGAACCTCCCTATAGTCTCTATGATGGATCTCTACTTCACCTGAGTTTCCCCTGAATCATGACAGGCCACCAAAATCCATGAGTAGGATAGGGCTGAATTACCCCAAAAAGAACTCAGATTCTATGACCTCTGGAAAGCTTGTGACTTGACAATAAAAAACTGCTGCCATCTATGAACTGGATAGCCTCAGGTTGAAGTGTGAAATCTTACAGATCTAGTCTAGGATGTTGTCAATTGTCCCCACAGAGGGATGCTATAGAGTCCTTGGGGTTAGAAATTGATCGTGGGCTATTGGGATAGCTGCCCTTGACCCTGTGCTTTCCAGTATCCAGAGAGATGCTGCCATGGACAGATGACCCAAGAGCCTGCAGGCATGAGAGGAAACACAGTACTGAACTTACAACTCTTTTTTTCTTTGTATACATTTTTATTGCTTTATAAATAATACCATTCAAAATTTCCACTTCCCTCCTCCCATTTCACTCCTGCTCCCCAACTCACCCTCCCCCCATCCCTCCAGTCCTAAGGCACTGGAATTTGTCTCTACTGCATGTACTGACTCTTTGGGATCCTAGTGTATTTGAATGAACTTACAACTCTTCCAGCCGCTTTTTAAACTTTCTTAGTGGTTGATATAGGCCCTGCGCGCCCCCTTGTGGCCTCAGAGGGGCTGTGCCTACTAATCATCCCGGCCCAGTTCTCCAGAGCTTGCTGAGCATCACAGGTGAGGTTAGCGGAACAAATCCAGTGATCCTGACAGAAATGAAAATATTCTAAAGAGAAGCTTGAGTTTTTCCATCTGAAAACAACAGACCACAAAGAAATGGAAATTTCCCCAGAATCTCGTGCCAGTGGAAGGAAAATGCACCAGCCGGAGAGGAAACTTGTTTCCCAGAAGATTCCACAGAATTCTCACAACTCATCAGGCCACCTCATAGGAAAGACAGAAGCCACAGCTTGACCAGGACTGCTTAAATATGCATATCCTTGGCCCTCTATGGAAACCTGCATCTCACTTCAGATGACTGGGTAGTCTCTGAAGCCCAGTGTGGCCACATTAAATAAATCTCCTTTTCCCACTATTAATTTGGCTATTTCAATTGGCTTATTGAAAATGGGCGGGCGAACCTGGTAGTTCATTGGAAATGGGTAAGTGAACCTGGCTTGGGGCACAGGCTGAGTTCAGTATCACAAGGCTGTCTTGAAACTAGAAGCACACAGCTGACCTCAAAGGTTCCCCCCAGTACAAACTTCAGTCTGAGTCACCCTAGAAACATCCCTCTGCTAACACACACTCACACACTCACACCCACTGTGATCCAACCTGGCCCTTGTGTGCCCAGAACAGCCTGGGACAAACCTGGATCACATGGGCCTCTCTGGGGAGAGGGCTGTGGCCAGTAGCACGGGCCACCTAGTGTGTCCTGGAACCATCTGGACGGCGCCAGGAAGAAGTGGCTCTCTAAAAAGTCACCCCTATTCTCGACAAGATCCCAATAACTAGCTTTGCTGCAGGGATTCTGTGCCCTACTTACTCACGATTGGTTGAACAGTGCCCATCCTATGTGGTAGAGCGAGCCAGCTATGTGTCTTTCAGGAATGATCCCCAGCCCATCTTCCTGGATTAACTTCTCTGTGTATCTCCAGGTATGACCCGCTTGGCCTCCCTCCTGTGTTCAAAGCCTATACCTGGCTGATGGATGCTTCCTGACCAGCAGGAATCGTGGAGCTAAAGGCCAGATGATGGGACCCTCCACACAAGATACCTCTTCCGATTTTGACTTCTGTGATGTGCTTCCCCCAGGACAAGCTATTTACTTTTGGTGAGTTAGGTGGTTTAACGCTCATGAAAAGGCCCAGGTGGAGGAAATAAGATTCAGCTGTGATGCTTGTGTGGAAATGTCCAGTGGTTAGATGGGATGCTGTAAGCCATGCTGGCCCTCACCAAAGTTACTGTGAGTTCACTCACACATGCGTGTGTGTGTGTGTCAGAGCCAACATCAGCTGTCATTTCTCAGACATCATTCACCTTGTTTTATAAGACAGTCACTCAGCATCCTAGAGGCTGTAGACCAGGCTGGCTAACCAGTGAGCCACAAAGACCCACCTAGCTCCACCTCCTCAATACTGAGATTAAGGCATCCACCACCTATGCTGGCTAATTTTATGTTAGCTTAATACAAGCTATAGTTTTCTGAAAGGAAGGAACCTAAATTGAGAAAATGGTGTCCAGAAGACTGGGTGGTAAGATTGCTGGGGGAGAGCCCAGCCCATTCTGGGTGGTGCCATCCCTGGGCTGATGGTCCTGGCTTCTATAAGAAATCAGGCTGAGCAAGCCGTGAAGAGCAAGAAGTAAACAGCACCCCTCCATGGTCTCTGTATCAGCTCCTGCCTCCAGGTTCTAGTCCAGTTCCAGTCCCTGCCTTGTAATTCCTTTCTTCCCCAAGTTGCTTTTGGGGATGGGAACAGGTGGCCCTGAACAATGCCCAGACATCCTAGTAAGCAGGGCCCAAGTGGTGAGCACACACACGGTTTGTGGTTGAGGGATTTGGGTATTTATGGGTCTGACAAATGAGTCGCTGGTTTACAACACTGAACTATGGAACCATCTAGTTCTCTGTGTAGAGGTTGGTAATGTGTGTAAACATGTGTGTGTAATTCAAGAGCTGAGGAGACTAAGGCAGAAGGATTGCTATGAGTTCTAGGCAGCCAGGGACACATAATGAGATCCTCTCTCCAAGGGACAGAGATAAAGACAGAAATAGAGAGACAAAGCTGAGACTCTTTGTGATTAAATGCAGTGCATCAAAAGTTCATCATCACCACGGACAACCACGTTTCAAAGTCATCAGTGTCACAAATTCAGAGCACTTTTTATTTTTCATGCATTTCCTCGAACCCCAGCCTGCATGTTGCAGCCACCATGCATCTTCATGTGCACTGCTCACGCTCCCAGGTCCCCATAGCCATGCACAGCTGCCGAACAGCTTCTGAGTCAGATGGGGTAGGTCTTGAATGTTGTCTTGGGGACATGGACAGAAAGAACCAAGGATTCCTGTCGTGTATTTATAAATAAGAGACCTGGAGGGATCCCAACCTACCAGAATAAAATGCTGTAATGATTTGTTTCTGTTCTTTCCAGGGCTGAGCAATCAGTACCTGGATCCATGTGGAGCGTGTAACAAGTGCACAATAAATGCATCTAGTTGAACCATAAACACACGTACACACGTGCGCGCGCACACACACACACTCCTATACTTCTCTGGCTCGTCTCACACACCCTCATGGTATTTGCTGTGGTTCATTGTTGTTGATCAGGCATTGAACACAACCTCCCATCAGATATACAGCCAGAAGCCAGAACTCAAGCTTGAGTTCTCTCCTCCCCTTCTGAATCTCTTGTCCCCCAGAGAACACTGTCAGAGGGTAAGACAGATGAAGCAGGCTGTGAGGAAGGGTGTCTCTAATGGGACAGGATAAAAGGGTAGGCCGTCAGGGATCAGAAGCCTGGAATCTGACCAAGATTGGACACTCTCTAACTGGGACCTTGGGCAGCATCCTGCCCTCTCTGGTCAAGGAAAGGAGCACATCCCCTGACTCCAGAGCCTTCTGGGCAGGTGCTGCTGTGCTCACAGGAGGACAAATGCCCCATTCTTGCCCATCTGAGGATGGAGGGAAGGTAGGACACATCAGGCCTGTTGGGAGCTGTAGGTCCCGGGGCCCTTTGATTTTATTTTCCTGCCTCAAGATTCTTTGCCTGCTGGAGTGAACTGAGCATGAGACCTTGCCTGCAGCTGCTCTGAACAGGAGACCTGAAGATGAAAAATCCCGAGAGCAGGGTGTGGCTAAGGATCCCTATATAAGCTTTCTCCTGAGCACAATAAAGTTTGGCATTTGGCATTCTTGTATCAAGGATGACCCATGCCCGTGTCTCTGTCTTTCTCCATGTCTTTGTGTCTTTCTCTGTCTGTCTCTGTCTGTGTGTTTTTAAGTCTCCAGGCATAGTTCCCGAGACTCACATACCTGTCCTGCAGTAGCACGGAAGCTACAGGACAGTCCCTGTTTGGGTTATAACAAGGCCCACACTGCAGTCATCCCAGCACTAAGGCAGGATTGTTAGCTCCAGGCTGCCTGTGCTATGCAGAGGAAGCCCTCGAAACAATGAAAAGAAACAAAAACAACAACAACAAACAAAGATTAAGAAAAAAATTACTCTTCTGGTTCTCCTGGTATGGCACATCAAACTCCATCTGCAACAGAAAACACACAATCATGTCAGGAGCATTCTTATTGGGAAGGGGGTGTACACAAGCCCTAAGGGTGGGTGCTGTAACAGGCCACCAGGGCTCCTTTGACAGGACGCTGGCAAACTTCAGGACTCAGGCCCTTGTGGGTGTATTGAGTACTGCCCTGGAAGCCACACCTCCCACCTGAGGGTCATTCATTCATACATCTGTCAAATGAGAGTATAGGCATAGCCAACTGTCTGCTGCATGGCAGCCCAGAGACCATTGCAGCTTCACTTGCCTTCTCCCACATCCCTAATGTCCCCTTCACTTCCTTCTTGAACTGCAGTTTACTTCCAACTCCCTGCAACATCCCTGCATTCAAACTAAGCTCAGCCACCTATGGCACCATCAGTTCCCTAGCATCAGCAAGTCCCTTGCACCAGGAGAGGAAAGGCCTAAGTGCAGGTCCCTCTGCGCCTCTTTATGGGTGTGATGCAAGCCCCCTGAGTCTCGTTGGCCACATGACAATGAGACAGGAAAGACAGGCTGCTTCATGGACCTGAGCACTGGCTTCAGAGTCCACGGGAATCCAGCCCCACATCTCCTTAGCTGAGCATCCCTGAGCCAGTGGCTTCAGCTCTGAGTCTCCTCTCCACACTCTATGTGTGTCAGTGTGGGTGCACCTGTGTCTGTGAGTGTGAATATGAGTGTGATTAAGTAAGTTTGGAAGTGTGTGTGTGTACATGTGTGTAAGTTTGAAAGAAGTTTGTGTGAATTTGTGTGTGTGTGTGTGAAAGAGAGGGGGGAAGGAAGGCGGGGGAGGGAGGGAGAGAGAAAGAGAGAGCGCATGTCCACTTGTGTAACAGTGCAGAGGTGTAGGTCAGAGGATAACTAGGAGGAGCTGGTCTCTCCTTCTATCACAGGGTTCTAGGATCAAACCCAGGTCACCATTGTTGGCAGCATGTGCTTTACCCACTGCGCAATCTTGCCAGCCTGTGACATTGCTGAATGCTGCTAAAATGGCTGTAAAACAGAGGAGCAGCTGGCCTCGCTATATGTGAGAAGACATCTTTGTGAGAATATTCTCCAACCAGATGAAGGGACTAAAGCTGTGTGGAAGGGGTCAGGATGATGACAAAGTCTCATGGGCACATCCCAGGAGCGTACTGGGGAACCATCCCTGTTCTTAAAGCATGGGTACCGAAGCCAGGTAGCAGCCTCTCCTGCCAACGATACCAGCCATTTGGGTTCCCACCAGCCACGTTCCCTGTTGGGTCAGCTGGGTCCAGGATCACAGGCCTGCAAGGGCAACATCCAGAAAGGGAAGAGACCAACTGGCCGGTGTCCCAGGTACCACTGTATGGGGGCAGGGGAGGAGCCCTGCGGAGCACCAGTACCCAAAATTTGTCCTGAGTCCCTGCCCCACAGCATAAAGCGAGCCTGGAATGATCCTTGGACATGACCTGGAAGGCCTGGGATCCAATCCTCCAACCTATAGTAGCTGTGTGCCCTGGGGCAGGTCCTTCAGCCTCTCTGATCTGTGAGTTGGGAAGCATTCAACCAGCCAGGCTCAAAGGATGAGGTGTGAAGGCTGAATCTAACACGGGATCACAGCATGTCCCTACCTTGGGCAACAAGTCTACTGTATTATTTACAGTGAATTGATCCATGAGTTAATGGTGACGCCTAGCAGCCCCTATGACTTCTGTCACTGCTGGAAAGTCTCAGTTCCCACTCCATGCACTCCCCTCTCTACTGTTTGGGTCTGAATGAGGTCAGAGCCTTGGTCTCTTCATCTGCAGACTGAAGCACCCATCTCTGTCTCCCAGGGCTGCAAGCCCTTATGTCACTAAGGGAACAGCAGGACAGTGGCCTGCACAGTGACAGAGTTCCCATCTCCTCCTTTTCAGCACACTGCTGCAGCCTATACTCCCTGTGAGGAGCTGAGTCATGAAGGACAGTCTACCTGGCTCTTGTGAGCTGTCTGTGCAGGTAATTGGAGATGTCTTGGTCTTGAAAGTCATAATACATAGTCCAGTAGATTCGAAGCTTCCTGTGCTTGGTGACCAGTTCCAAGACGGTCCGGAAGCCCTGGGCTGTGTTGAACTCAGTGACTCCACTCCCACGTTCCCAGGGATAGACTGTGAGCAGCTCCAGGGCATACTGTGGGGGCAGCGGCTTCCTCAGCTTCTCCTTACACTGAGAAGAGAAAGGCAATGAGAAGAATGCAGCTGTCAGCTGTTGTGTGGGGACCACTTCTCATGGGGTCAGTTCAGCTGCCACCTGATGTTGTCATTACAGGTTTACTGACACACAGCTACACCTGTTCATGTAGATTAAGCCTATGGACGCTCCCATGCTATAGCCAAAGGCTGAGTGGTTGACATGGAGACCATGTGGTCCACAGAGACTAAGCATTTACCAGCAGACACAGGAGGAATCATGACCCTGTGAGTGACAGCTAAGGAGCAAAGGTGGGGGCAGGATAGTAATGATGCTCACTATTGAAGGTTTTATCACAGGCTCTGAAATTTTATAGGAATTCACAGTTGAGAGACAAATTTTTATAAGTATTGGAATCTTTTAACCTTGAGACTTTTAAGGCTATATTGTATTTTATAATTTGATATTAACATGAGATCTTAGGGATAATTAAGAAAGGAAAGGTTATGGTTTAATAGTGGCTCTTTGTGTATCAACTTGAAAAGCAGTCAATTGTGCTGATTTCTTTTGGTCAATTAGACATCTACTAGGAGGCAGCCTTAATCAAAAAATGCCTCCATCAGACTGAGTTAGGGTATTCTGTGGGGATATGTTCCTGATTAGTGATTGGTGTAGATGGTACCATGCCTGGGCAGGTGACCCTTGACTGTGAGCCATGGAGAGCAAGGCAGTGAGCAGAGTTCCTCCATGCTTCAATCATTGGCCTTTCTTCCCTCAAAGATGAACTGTGACTGGGATGTGTAACCAAATAAGACCTTTCCTTCCCAAATAGCTTTTTGTTATGTGATAAAAAAAATCACATCAATGGAAAGCAAACTAGAATACTCCTTCTTTTCTCTGGCTGTATCCACTCCCTGTAAAGATAGAGCTCATGGTAGCTGGATGAGATGCCATACCCGTTGGTACCAGTGTTTGATCAGGAGGATGAGACTCTTCAGTTTGGTCAGACGATGCTTCAGGAAGTTTCTCTGAAGTACTGTGAAGCAGGTGGAGAATTCATTCGCCCTCCTTGCCCAGGAATGTGCAATTTCCTGATGAGCCTTCTGTAGATCTCAGGGTCAGGCTTGCAGTAAACGCTGGCATGACCTGTAAAGGAGGCTTCACTTAGATAACATCCCAGCCCTTCTCTGGGGTTCTTTGGTCTATCTAAGGGGAACAAGCTCATTGGCTGTGGGGTTCAGGAAACAGGGCTATGGGGTTTTACCATAGCAAGCATCACTCCCCATACATCCATGTGTCCTCCCTCACCTCAGGACCGCATTCACTTGCAAATATCCTTCCACCAACCTATCCTAGTGCAGACCCTTTCTCACAGGTCTGGAGATGGTGGTGGGAGAAAATAGCACACTGTGGCCACACACAAAAGGGCTGCATGATTATATAATAATGGCCAGCCATGCTCTGGTGTCCAGTATCTTCTGCATGGTACTTGTCATGTGTGTACACTCCTGCTTGTGTCAAAGTTGACTGTGGAGCAGTGTGCTGTGTTTTCTATCATGTATCTTATGCTTACAGAGTCTCTGCCCTATTTGTGTATGTATTGGGTATGTGTGTATTCATGAGACATTATACACCTATGTTTGGAAACAAGAGAGGATACTGGGTGTCTTCCTTTATACTTTATCTCCTTCTCCCTTAGAGGCAGGGTCTCTCTGTAAATGTGGAGCTTGGCTGGCATCCACCAAGTCTTAGAGATTATCCCTATGTGTGGCACTCCCTAAGTTTGGGTGGGCACAGCAATTGCCTTATCCACTGAGCCACCTTTCCAGCCACTATGTGATTTTAGTGAGTGATTTTACTTAGTGCCTAACTTATTATCATGTAGTTTTGATTAACCAGGTCCTAAGAACAATAAGATATGGTGGTGTGTGTGTGTGTGTGTGTGAGAGAGAGAGAGAGAGAGAGAGAGACAGAGGAGGGAGGGAGAGGGAGAGAGAGAGGAGGGAGGGAGAGAGAGAGGAGGGAGGGAGAGGGAGAGAGAGAGGGGGAGAGAGAGGAGGGAGGGAGAGGGAGAGAGAGGAGGGAGGGAGAGGGAGAGGAGGGAGGGAGAGGGAGAGAGAGAGGAGGGAGGGAGAGGGAGAGAGAGAGGAGGGAGGGAGAGGGAGAGGGAGAGAGAGGAGGGAGGGAGAGGAGGGAGGGAGAGAGAGAGAAGGGAGAGGGAGAGAGAGAGGAGGAAGGGAGAGGGAGAGAGAGGGAAAGAGAGAGGAGGGAGGGAGAGGGAGAGAGAGGGAGAAGGAGAGAGGGAGAGGGAGAGAGAGAGGAGGGAGATACTATGTGAGGGAAGCGGGAGGTCTAAAGGAAGAGGAACAAGAGTAGGTCATGAGGGAAGACAAAATGGCACATTTTCTCTCATGTGGAATCCAGGTCAAGCTGCACACACGTGACACAAAATCAGAGGGGGATTCTCTGGGGTAGGGCGGCGTGGGAGTAAAGGATAGCAAAGAATGGTAGTGGGCGAGAGCAGACTGTGAGTAAATTAACACAGAGCTATGACACTATTGTCCTGATCCTCATTGTTGGCATTGTTAGTTGGTGGAATATGCTCACACAACATCACATACTTGGAAGAAAATCGCCTTATGTAATATTAAATAAGATAAAAATCATAGAGCAGGCAAAAGATCCCCCAGCTCAGCCTGTTTGGGCGCTGGGACGGGGGTGAGTTC
>LOEQ01015485.1:0-15344 GCA_001685075.1 Bramus lutescens
TTTATTAACCAATGAAAGTAACACATAGACAGATGACCCTCCTACATCATAGTGGTGTGTATGTGTGCAGCCAGAGATCAACTTTAGTTATTGCTTCTCAGTTTCCATCTATCATGTGTGTTGATACAGGGTTTCATCCTTGGCTTAGAGATCGCTGGTTAAGGTAGAATAACTGGCCAGTAGGCCCCAGGGTCCATTCACCCATCTCTGCTTCCTCACTGTGGTATTAAAAACATTACCACTGCACCTAGTACCTCCAGTGGGCTCTAGGGATGGGATTAGGGTCCTTTTGCTTCATTAGAAGCCAAGTGACCTCCCCAGCCCTTATATGGGTTGAGCAGGAGCTGAATGGTCTGATTCACAGGGTTTTGTGAAATCTAGAAAACATAAAAAAAAATCAGGCTCCACAAAATTACTCTTTATTGTCTACCTAACTCTGAATCAGAATATTTTAGTACATCACATATTATGTACATAATTAATTACATACAGTGGGAAAACCAAAACTGTAACCCCAAAATTCTGTCTTGAGCTGCACTAACAAACTGACATAGTTCTTGGCACTGAGAGGCCCATTGCAGTAACTGACTTGCTCAGTTTGCACCATGCAGTGTTTGGATGATCTGAAATGGTTTCCCCATTCCCATTCATATGTTTTTGTTTTCTGTAACATTTGAATCGTATCTAAGAGCTCGTGCATAGTTTTTGTTCTTATCATGTAAAGTTATAGTTGGTATTTTATACACTCTATATTCTTAGTAGTCCAACAGAGCCAAATAACCAGAGTCAGATATTTCAAACTGGGCTCTTTTTAATCTTTCATAGACACACTCTATTATCCTTGATTCCAAGGTTTGGGCTGTAGGTACAATGATGAAAAGTGGTGACCTTGTTTCTATCCACACAGTTTCACAGGCATGTAGAAATTTAGAAGATGAAGACTTTATTCAACAAACAACATACTCTCATTCTAAAAAAAATTAATTAAAAAGTGGAAGTTCAGTCCAGAAAGTGGTGTGCAGATACTGTCTTCAAACATGTGCTCTGTGTTCTTGTCCTAATATTGAGCTTCTACTCGAGGTCCAATTGGGATGAAATGTCATATCTCAGACCGATCCTTCTCTCCTAGTCCTTTCCTTTGTTTCTTGGGTTCTTTGGGCTTCCTCCTCTGGTTTTATTGCGAGTGGCCTGGGCTTTGATCTCTGGTCAGCTCTGGCTTACAGCACAGACCTTAGCTTTGGTATGACACAAAGAAGACATGGGTGTCCTCCGAAATCTAAGTAGACAAGCACTCACCTCTTCTGTGGGGAGGTCTGAGACTCACAGGACAACTTCAGAATTCATTGTCTCCCAAAACATGATGGGAGAAGGCAAAGTTATATAGTTATTTTGGCATCAAGAAAACGCACCGGTGAGAATAAGTTTGAAGTTCGGGATTTCTCTGTTTCTCATTACACTTGCAGTACCACCTGCAAGAATTTAAGTTTCCCTGTTGGTATTGTTGCTGACACTGAGTGGTCAGAACAGTCTTTCAGATTCCACATCATTTTCTGGTTAAAAAGAAAATACTAAAATAGTTTTTACAATGGTACAGTAAGTGTAAAACCCACTGATAAACCAAAAAAGTTGGTCTCTATTAGTCTAATTAATTCTTAGAAAGGCAAAAATTTAGAAGCTCTAAATGTTTTCTTTGCAAATAGCATTTTATAATTTCTAATTATTTAAAACTTTTTCTTTAGGAAGGAAAAAGAGTGCAATTATGCAGTTTATTGTCTCCGCAGAATGAGAAAGCATACGAAATAGTCACCTATTGGAAGAACATGGTTAGGTAGCAGATGTTCTAATATACAGTACCATGCTTCCTTAAAGTTAAGGTGTCATAAATGAAGGGTTCTGGCATTCAGACAACTCTGGAGTTTCAAGAGAGGCATTGCAAAGGTTTTCCTGTTCACCAAAGTCTGCACATAAATTCATTGTAAGCCTGGAAGCAGGTGGCTTTTTAACAGATTTTGCATTTGGTGTCTTTAAGCAAAAGGATGTTCATTGGCAGGTCAGACATAGCCCTGCAGCTACACTGATGTTAGTTCATCATTTTGAAATGGACCCCAGTGCCTTTGTGCCCCCAAAGTAAAAGCAGCATACATACTGAATCCCTACGCCTGATATATTAGTTACTAGAATGGGGGGAAAACCTTTGTTTACTACCACCTGACATCACCCCCTTTATTAAAAGATTTCATTAAATTTGAGAAAGTGTATCTGAAAGGCTTGGCTCACAAAATACATCCCTCGAAAATACATCCAACTTCAGCCTGTAGTGCAGACATTTCCACGGTCTTGTATTCTGAGCACCAGAAATTTGTGCTACATAGTTCTTCATATTTTTTTCACACACATAATTGGATTTAAAAAAAAAAACTGTGACTCATTGACCAGCTACTAAACAAGCTCCAAACTTTATCCAGCGAGTTCATAACCTGAAGTCAAGTTGTAGGTGATGTTTGTAATTCTAAAAATGCCAACATTTGTCATTGTGAATTATGTCTCCTTTAGGGAATTCCTTTACCGAAGAGAGGCAGTCATTTCTGACACTAATCAGATGCCTCTGTGCTGACCCTCTTCCAAATGGGGCCAGATTTCTAGGCTATTAGTATTTTAAAAGAAATAACCTCTCAGTGTAGCATTTCAGTAAATAATGACCTGTAAGACCTGCTAGCCATATTCTCCATTGCTTCCCTGTGATTAGCTTGGGAAACATTACAGGGTTTTACCCAGTCAGCTGGGCAACGGCTTGGAGTTCTTCGTTTACAACTTTTTTTTCTTGCTTAATCCGGGACTTTGATTTTTTTCTTTTTTCTTTTTTTTCCTAGTAAGTTTCTATATATAAAGATTAGAAACCGCTTCTGGCTATGTGGAATTTCATGCTTTTAGATGAAATTCAATCCATTGTGAAAGGGTTTCTTCAGAGCCACGCTCCTTTTTCCTGGTTGAATTTCGATGAGACGGAGAAGGACAGTAGTTAACTGGGGACAGAAATTGTGTTACTCAGTTTTAAAAAGCTGTAGTAATAATTTTGGGAAGGACCAAGCAAATTCAATGCCAGTGAGCTTACTTAAGCCTTTTAAGGGAAAAGAGGAAATACCAAGAGATAATTAAAAATACAGTGCTGCCTTTGCCTCCGGAATGCCTTCAACTGCTGCCTTTATATAGGTTATGCCATTATGAAGGTGGGGATTTCAAAAGAATCTGTGGCATCTAACAAAATGATGGTTTTGCAGTGATTTTTGCTACTCTTCTTTGTGTGAACTGGTGAAAAGAAATGTGTAGTAGTGAAAAGGGAAACTGCTGGATCTCATGAGCAATCGGACCTTGAGTTCTTTTTTTCTTTTTAAAAAGTGTAACTGGTTAACATTTTGGAGAATTCCTGAAAACTTGTTGTCTTCTCCCAAATGATTAGGGGGTGTGCTCCTAAGTCAGCCACCGAGGGGCTACCAAGGGAGTGTTTCATTTGCTGTCTATTGGAGCCAAAATGCACGCTCCATGTATCGCATGGGTACACATCTGTGGACAAGATCTGCAGATTCTGCTGGACCCCAAAGCAGCAGATTCTTTAAATGCATGGGTTCTATGTTTTATACCCTTACATCTCTTTCAGCTCCCAGGAACGGCAGAACATCTCCCAAAGACCCCGTTATTGTTCTTTGCAATCTCCTCTGCCTTTCACATTTCTCCCTAGATTTATTAAGCAGATTTTTGTTTTGCTTTTTGTAAATGAGTTTTATCTCAAAGTAGCCATGACACTCCGGTTTCCAAACCTGTGCTTAATGGATAACCCTTATTCTCTTACTTCCTCATTCCCCAGTCTGAACCTTCGAGCTTGCTGCTCTCCTGTGTTTAACATTAGCCGTGGACGGCTCTCAGGAGTCACTCAAAGATGGGAAATGAGTTTTGGTTTGCTTTTTTTTTTTTCTTCCTTAATTGACTTGGCTGGGTGGTGTTCATATTGAAGGGATGCTGGGAAAAGAAAATGAGCAGACATTCTAGGGAAGTGAGGTAATTGTACTGGGCAGGAGGTGGTTCCGGAAGTTTCTGCTAGGAGTGAACCTCAGCATTATCAAACATGAATCTCCCAGTTTTGGGCTCACTGTTACACGACAGAAAGAGCCATGTGAACAGTTCGTCCTTTCCCTATAGACTCCTTTGATCTCCAGAAAGTGTTACCAATTGGTTATTCATTTTTGGAAAATTCTACTTAAAAAAATAAAGAAAAAAAGAAGACACCCCCCCACGAAAAAAAAAGATGAAGGCTTCATTGAGCTGAAACCCGGATTACTCAGATAAACCACTGTTGAAGAGGAAGCTGGAAGTGATGGGCTAAAGAGAATGATCTTCCTGGGAAATAAACTCACAATTTGACTAGGAAGAGATCCATGAGCACGGGACCAGTGTCAGCAGGGCAGATGCAGGGCAGGAAGCTGCAGCAAGACTGACTGCTGACTGCACAGCCCCCGCGTCCCAACAGCCTGTGCTCGCCCAGCGGGTGAATGAAGTCTTCTGTAAGCTGCACTTGCCGAGTCTTGGGCTGATTCCTTCCAATGCAGTAGGCTTGAAGTTTGCTTTGAAATCACAGGAAGAAAGACTCTCTATAAACTAAATGGCTATTGTTTTCACTAATATTATTATGTCACACTTAACCCCCAGTCCCTCCCAGACAACAATTGAACCAAAGCAAGCATCTGTCAATGGAGCCTGAGGTCAAGTTAGTTCACTTCTGCCTGTAGCCAGACTTTATGTAAACTACTGCAATGAAAGCAAAGAACTCTAATATGTTTTGAAGGTACACACTTACTAAAAACATAATTTGAAGTGAGAGTGCACACAGAGAGAATAGTATTCATATACTTCAAAGAAAATGAATTCTACTTTTTGTTTTTCCTTGGATGAAGTTGACAGAAAAAAGATTATGGACTTACAAGTTCTGAAATGTAGTGACAGACTCTGGGTGGCTTTTTTGGTCATTTCTTTTAACTAAATTTTGATGCTGTTAGGGGCCAATTACAGCTCAGAAATATTCTGTGCCATGGAGGTATGTGAGGACGGATGGAAGCTTCTAGCTGTTGTGCTTGAGATTTCCCAGTGAGAAAAGGAAGTACTCTCCAGGCCCCCAGATGTGTGCCCTTCTCATTATAACAGGCTGCTAGGCTTTCATGCTCTTCAATTATTTCTGTGAAAGATATTTACCCAGCATCGTTATAGTTCAGGCTGAGGCCAGAGAACAGGACTCTTGACCTGTTCCTGTTCCCGTACTGTGTACTAAAGCAATTATCAATTAACAAATAAGAATCCTCACACTTTGATGCACTGTATTGAGATGATAAAGACCACTTGATGACAAAGATGAAGACAGGGCAAACAAGAAAGAAGAAAATAATACAGACTTTTCAACTGTCAATCTCAGAATCAGGGACAATGACAATGGAGGCCAGGCCAGGGCCACAAACTCACAGTGCCCCTTGCAAATGTGCTTTTGCTGGATGCATGTTTAATAGAGGACAGCATGTGTGCTTTTGCTGGATGCATGTTTAATAGAGGACATGCTGTAACAGTGACAGGAGCCAACTTTTGCCCAGACATAAAGGGGTGACACTCAGTTACACTGCTCAGCCACACTCACAAGCCCAGAGGTGATCACAGGCATCTTACAAGTGTTACTGGGTGCAGGTTCAGTCCCTCCCCTTGATGAAGTCAGCTCCACTGGACCACCATGCTGTTGAGGCTCTTTACATCAGTGTCCTAGGGCAGCAAAATTTCCTCTCATCTGTCCATCCCTCCCAATGTCTGGCAGAAAGAACCACTCAAAATGGAAGAGGGTCTTTTGCTGCCCTTACACATGTACTTCTCATTTGCTCCATCAAAATTTAGTTAAAACAACAACAAAAACCCTCAGCTAGACTTTGTTGCTACATCTGAGATTCAGCGCTTTCAAATGTTGGTCTCTTCTCAGGAAGTGGTAGTTCAGACTTAGAAAGTCATGCACAACGAACATGCTGGTACAAATTGATACACCTATTGCTGAAGGAGTCGTTCAATACCCTTTAAGAAAGGCAGGTTAAGTAAGCAGAGTGGTCACAATGGACTTACAACAGGCAACATTCCCTCAGGTTATTACAGACAGAGGGAGACTCAAGTTCGTATACCTGTGGGCCCACATTTCTCAATCTTTTGGTCTTATAAGAGGGGCCAGAAATTTGAGATCTTTGTGTGAATTCACTTTACCAAATAAATAAAGTCTCATTTATAAAATATTGCTCTCACAATTTTTGTTTTCAGAACCCTGTGAGGACTATACCAGCATGCTGTGGTAAAGACTTAGAGCCACACAGCCTTGTCTGGTTGGTAGCTTTAGTATGATTAAACACGCAAAGGCTATATTCCTTTAAGGAAAATAGTTTCAAAAATAGTCTTTTTTTTCCCGGAAAACATTGTTTTCAGTCCATATGCATGAACTATTTTTTTGGCTTGGATCATTTTGACAGGAAATGCCAGGTGCTGTGTGTACTCTGATGCTTCATTGGGGACATTTTCCTGCCTGTTATAGCTTTCTCAGAGCAGGTTCCTGGGGGAGCCTGCCTTTGTTCCAAGCCCTAGAATATCTTCAGGGTTGCTACTTCTGCTTAATTCATCTCAGTTACAGGACAAGTGTTTCTGCATGGTGATCAACATGAGGACCCGCTAGAGTGTCTACAAAAGGCAACGATACAACTAGACCTTGGGTTTGGCTTGCTCCCTTTGGATGAGATATATTTGATGAAGTTTTTGGGATCAGTGGAGAACTGGAGTTCAATACCACTCTGAGGAAAAGAAGAAAAAGAGGAGGAGGGAAAAGAAGAAAAAGAAAAACAACAGGAGCAGCACCAATTAACAGTAATAATAATAATTTAAAACCAAGTAAAAACAGAGCTAATTTTCAGGGTGTGACCTGCACAAAACATCTGTGACCTTCTGTATTTTAGAAGTTCCAAGCAGAAGCCATGGCTCTGGCTGCTAGCACTGGCCGAGCTGGTCAGCAGGAAACTTGGTTTGCCAGGAAAATAAGAGAGGAACAAGAAAGACATTTTTCCCCAACTTCCCCAGATGCTTCAGAAGCCAGAGCTGATTGGCTGAATAGAGTGATCTGAAGGACTCTGTCTTGTCTAGTGTGTATGAGACATGACAGGGCACATGATGGTGTAGCCGACGGCCCCTCCCCCAGTTTCAGTGGATTAGCACACTAAAAGCCTTCCCCCCCCTTCAGGCAGTTCACTGGATGCACAAGAGGGGTCTTCTACAGACCCTTCCTTCATCCCTGGAGGACGCCACTGTCTCCTGGGGTCTCCTTGAGGTCATCAGCTGGGAAGCAAGAAGGAGAACTGATTGGTATGTTTTAGAGCCAGCCCAGGAGCAGAAGTCATCTTGCTTCTGACACATTCCATTGTCCAGGATTTAGTCACAGGGAAGCTGTACGTCCTCCCATTCACCCTGGAGGAGGAGACCGTTTGGGTCAACACCATCACCTGTTGATCATCGGAGAAGAGAAGGGAGGATGAAGGCCAGCACAGAATTCTCCTTTTCCTTCCTCCTCCTCTCTTCTCTTCTCCTTTGTCTCTGCATGCTGGCTGGTCCCAAACAAGAAGGCCAATTGACAGCTAGCTTGCCCTTTTCTTTTTCTTGTGAGATTGGTCTTCAGATATTAGGGAAGGAAGAAGTCGGGATCAGTTTGGAGCTCATAAGCTAATTTGTGATTTCTATCATCAATTTCCCTTCCTGTGGTGAGCTGCTTTCAAGGACCCGGCCTCCTTCTCTTCTTTAGTCTAAACTCGTAGGACCACACACATTTATGTGAGATGCATGAATGGCTTTCCAATCCACCATGCACATACTTTCCCATTACTTCTATTGACAGGGACAAATAATTTAATACATTGACTTGTTGTCTTTTCTAAGTGGTTTCAGTCAGAGGTATGGTGCCACTCAAACATTTAGGTCATTTTATTCACCCTGGTAAATACTTGGGGCAACAGGAACAAAGCTCTGATTTCTTTAGTCCATAAGGGGGAAACCAAGACATGCTCTTCCAAGTTGTCTTATCCCTAGGAATTCTTGAGTTCTTAAGACTCTAAATCATCTGATTCCACAACTTCACCATGTAGAGGTAAATAGTTCCTGAAATTCGATAAAAATTTGCATTTAACTCCTTTACGTTAGTCATGAAAATTATATGAAATTCTTGCATCATATACTTTAGATATATTTTTTGTTTTTTGAGACAGGGTTTATCTGTGTAATCTTGGCTGTCCTGGAACTCTGTAGACCAGGCTGGCCTCAAACTCACAGAGGTCTGCCTGCCTACCGAGTCCTGGGATTAAAGGCGTGTGCTACCACTGCCCGGCTAGATACGTATTTTTAATGATTTATTTTTTTTTTACTTTATGGGTATGAGTGTTTTTATCTGCCATATAAATGTATACCATATGTGTGCCTAGTGCCCTTGGAGGCCAGAAGAGGGCACTGGATCCCCTGAACTGCAGTTAGCAGGCAGTGAGCTCTCCTACATGTGAGCTGTCATGTAGGTCTTCTGCAAGAACAGCAAGTGCTCTTAACCTCTGAGGCATTCATCTCTCTAGGTATATATTTCAAACCATTGCTTTTAAAACATTAAGACCCTAAGTTCCAAACCAGAGTAGTTGGGATATATANTAAAGGGCTCACTAAATAAAAGAGTTCTAATACCATCAGGTTATAGGAAATGTCCAAGTAGTTTGTGAACATGGTTTTCTGGTGTCAGACCACATGTTCCTATGAAACACCCTTAGACAAATATACCTGATTAGGAATTCTAGGTACTAAACAGCAGCAAGAGAGGCAGTGTTTCTAATGTCAATGGCTGATGTGGGGAGGCATTTATGTGCTCACCAAGTCAAGTAAAAGATGGCTATTTAATACATTGCACACATAGTTATTATGTAATAAAGACAGACTGTCAGATGGGTTTAAAGTGACATTTTAGGAGGGTTTATCGACCAGATGCAGTGAATCTGAGATCCGTTCATTTTGCTTTGAAGTTTACTCTTGATCCAGATCTTCAGTAAAAAAGTAGTTTCCAAATCACTGATCTGTGAATACTGCTTGTGATTAATTACCCTTTTATAATCTCAGGAATTCTGTTCTCTGCTCTATTTTGAATACCTCCGACTCCATGGGGAGTTGTATTTTGGCTGGTATATTTGGGACTGCTAATAAACACCCACTTCCTGTTTTTCTTACTACTGTGTCTAGCAAATTGTAAAATGACTTGTATTGCCTTTCCGTTTCTTGTGTGTTTAACAAGCCTTGATTTATGTTGTGGAATTATCTGCATCAAAGAATCCTTGCCAACAAAGTTCTCATAGTTTCACAATGTAAGATACTGTATCTTTTTCTTGCAGTACAAACTTGAAGGGTGATAGGAAAAATAATTCTATTTCATCAGTACAGAGGACTTGGAATTTTAGTATTTTGAGCTCTCAATAACTCTTGAGAAGTTTATTTTTCATGTATGCTTAAAAAGTCATTAATTTTTTTCTTTTAGCAAAACATATTGCAAGACAGAAAAAAGCTCCTTTTAAGTATAAGTCTCAGGCTCAAGTCTAAGCATTGGATTAAACCAGAAAAAGGACTGTTATTACTGTTATTCCTGCCAGGTTTTTAGTTTGTAAAATTCCCCAGTTGTTTTTGTTGGTAACTTGTGTCTAAGTAGCTCAATGTCCAGCTCCTGTGTTATAGACTGCACAGGAATATAGGCTTAGGCTGGCACAGGCTGTATGTCCAAGCAGAGAAAGTTGCTAGTGTAGCTAGCTGGTCAGGGATTCCCCCAGGGGACGAGGCACCCAGGGGAGGAGAGGCTGGTTGTTGCACCACAAGAAGGTAACTATCCTTTGCCATCCAAGGCAGTTACTGAGTGAATGTTCAACAGATATTCTTTCTCCTTGGCATATATAACAGGATTAATGTTTAACAAGTTGCAGGAGCCTGGAATCTTTGCCCTCTCCATACCCACCCACCAGCGTAGCAGCCAGTGCTGCAGCTGTGTGACGATGATCATGGAACTCTACAAAACATGGGCAGAGCAAATACCCACTACATACCAGAGGAGTGCACTCCATGCCCCCATGACCCAAATGGGAATAGAAGAGTCAGACAGTCTATGAATTTGGTCCTGTATTGACTGGAGAGCTGTTCCACCCTTAGACTTGAGCAATCGGGTTCCTACTTTTATTGCATACTATTTTGTTTGTGGTCTGGCAATGCTTAGAGTTCCCGAGAGGAGCAGAACCAGTGGGACACTGTTTCTATACTTATAATGGTCTCTGTAAATTTATTCTAAATTGAAAATATTCTAAGTTAAAAGTGCATTTAATACTCCTAATCTCCTCAAAGAATAACCTAGTATATCCTAGACCAACTTAAATATACTCAGAACACTCTACTAGAGAGTTCTTTGGGGGCAAAAGGACCTAACACAAAGTGTATTTTATATATGTATTGTATATGTACATATGTAAAGTATTGAGTATCATGCAATGTGTTGACTATAACTCACCATACTGTTTTCCCCTTGGAATAAGGTGGCTGATTGGGAGCTGAAGCTCTGTGATACTTACTGCCCAGCTTTAGAAGAAAACACCATACTAGATGTCACCAACTTGGAAAAAGAAAGTTTAACAACTAAAGTATAGTTTCTACTGGATATGACTGCAATTCTGAGCATTCATGAATACGTAGTAAGTGAGGTGATTGTAAATTGAACCAGGGCATGTATATTCCCCGTGAGGGCCTCTTTTCTCATCAGTCCTCCAGAGGGTTGTGTGGAGCTTGGCATAATAAATAATAAAGGAGTCTTACTACACATGTGTCCCAGGCCCTTGTGTATGGGATGGAGCCAGGGATGACAACATAGATGTAACCAACTCTCAACATCTCCATTTACTGTGTTGGCTATGCTAGGGGCAGGCCTGCCTTCCCTTAGTATTTTCTTTCCTATTTACAATATTTCCTAAATAAAATATTAAAAATACAATCTATTATGAAAATACAATATATTAAGGTTTCCTCTCCCTTATCTCTTCCCAGATCCTCCCCACTTCCCTACCCATCCAAGTCTCTGCCTTCTTTCTGTCTCTCTTTAGAGGCATATTAAAACAGGTATATTAAAAGAAATCAAGCCGGGCGGTGGTGGCGCACGCCTTTAATCCCAGCACTCGGGAGGCAGAGGCAGGCGGATCTCTGTAAGTTCGAGGTCAGTCTGGTCTACAAGAGTTAGTTCCAGGACAGGTGCCAATAACTACAGAGAAACCCAGTCTCAAAAAACTAAAAAAAAAAAAAAGAAATCAAACCAGAATAAAACAAATCAACCAGCAAACAGAAAAAAAAGAACACAAGAAACACATACACACAGAGAAACACACACATGCACACACAAAACATCTGTTAAAATGTAAAATCAGAAGCCATAATATATAAGCAGAATACCCATAAAGTAATAAATGCTCAAACAAAGCGTAGTGAGACAAAGCATCTCCCAAATACCACTGAGTTCACTTTGTAGTAGCCATCTACCACTGGGCATGGAGCCTGGCTTTTTAAGTGTGGTTTGTGAATCTAGAAGTTTCTGTTGGAAGAAACTTAATTTTTCTTTTGAGAGTGGTTGATACTTGGAGATAGCTTCTGGTTAGGGATGGAGGTTCATGTCCACTTCCCCTCTCAGCACTGGGACCCATCTGGCTTGGACCTGTGTCGGCCCTGTGCACATCACCACAGTCTCTGTGGTTTCCTATGTGCACAGATCCTGCTGTTTCTGGAAGACACTGTTTTCTTGGAGCTATCCATACCCTCTGGCTCTTACAATCATTCACCCCCTCTTCTACACAGTTCCCTAAGGGGAGCCCTGAGGGGTGGGATTTGATGAAGACATCTCGTTTAGGACTGGTCTCTCACTTTCTGCACGCTGTCTGTCTGTGGGTCCCTGTTTGTTCCCATCTGCTGCAGGAAGAAGCTGTGCTGATGATGACCGAGCAAGACATTGAAGTACGAGTATAGCAGAATGTCATTAGGAGTCATTTTATAGCTACATTTCTTTAGTAGAACACACTGAATATTTGTCCCTTAGGCCAACAACCTATCTAGTCTCAGGTCCTTGGCTACCAGAGTAGTGTCAGGGATGGGTTCCATCTCATGGAGTGGGCCTTAAATCCAGTCACATAGTGAATGGTTACTCTCAAAGCATTTGTGCCACTATCGTATTGACATATCATGAAGACAGGTCGCCAGTGCAGACTGAAGGGTTTGTGGCTTGGTTGGTATTTACCTCCCCTCTGGTAGTATGTAGAATACCTTCCAGTGCCATGAACACTAGTCAGTATAGGTGAAGGCTCAAATTAAGCACCAGCTCAACTTCTCTGTGTTCAATGAGATGTGTAGGTACTGCCCTCAGCAATTGGGCCTTACCTTCAGTTTGTGAAGAACAACCAATAGTCATGGTCTGAGGTTTGTGGGTTTCCATGGAGTCCTTTGTCTAACAGATGAGTTTCAGTCCTGGCAATGGAGCCTTCAGTTGGTAGCAAGAGATGTCTTGTTGGGACTTTGTTTCTCCAACCTCTATTATTTGGTGATTCCATTTAGAGTTATTTCATATGTGCATATATTTTAATAAGCTTTACTGCAGTAGGTTTCCTCAAATGGCCCTTAGTGTTATCTGTCTCTCCCATATTCCCTTCCTTCCAGTCTCCACCCCATGTCTTTTAATTATCATCTAGTCTATTTCCTCTTCCTTGGGAGAGCCTTCCCTCACCCAGTCCTTACTCTATACTGAATGTCTGTGGGTATGCCAACTGTAGCATGCCTAGTGAAGGCTTAAAGAATTGAGCATCCACATTCAAAATATACATTTGTCTTGTTGGGTCTGGGATACTTCACGCATGATGATTTTTTTTTCTACCTCCACTTATTTACCTGTGAAGTTCATGATTCAGTGTATTTTTTCTTTTTATTAACATCTGAGTAATATTCCATTCTAAAAATCTACCATTATCATTTTCATTAATCTCTTGATGGACATCTAGGTTGTTTCCAATTTCTGGCTACTATAAATAGAACAGCAATGAGCATGGTTGAGCAAATGTCTCTGTATTAGATGTAGAGTCCCTTGGGTATTTGTCCAACAGTGGTACAGTGGATCTTCAGTTCTAGCTATTCCCATCTCCCTGAGGGACCATGGCACTGATCTCCATGGTGGCTGTACAAACTCATGGTTCCAATAACAATAGGTGAGTGTTCCCCTATTCCTGCACCCTCACCACCATGTGCTGTCATTGTTTTATTGATCTTGGACATTGTGACTAGTGTAAGGTGGAATCACAAGGTAGTTTTAATTTGCATTTCCCTGATGGCTAAGAAAGTCGAACATTTCTTTAAGTGCTTCTCAGCAATTTGTGTTTCATCTTTTGAGAATTCTCTGTTTATACCCCATTTTTAAAATTGCGTTATTTGCTTTCTTGATGTCCAGTTATTTAAGTTCTTTATATATTTTAGATATTAGCTGTTTATCAGATGTGTAGCTGGTAAAGTTCTTTACCCATTTTGTAGACTGCTGCTTTGTCTGGATGATGCTGTCCTTTGAGATACAGAAATTCTTCAGTTTCATGAGGTCCCATTTATTAATTGTTGTTCTTAATGCCTGTGCTATCAGTGTCCTGTTCAGAAAGTCTTTTCCTGTGCCAGTGACTTCAAGGTTATTCCTGACTTTTTCTGTGATAAAGTTTAAAAATATGGCCTTATGTTGAGGTCCTTGAACCACCTGGAGTTGAGTTTTGTTCAGGATATATATATATATATCTATATATCTATATATATATACACACACAACACACCATATATATATACACAACACACCATATATATATATGTGTGTGTGTGTGTGTGTGTGTATGTGTGTGTGTGTGTGTGTGTGTAGGTTCTCCCCTTTGATTTGCAAATCTGGGTTTATTTATTCCTGCTGTTTTCTTGGGTGTGCTTAATATTATCAGATTGAAGATTTCCTTTTAGCACCTTCTATAGAGGTGGATTTGTAGATAGATACTGATTAAATTTAATTTTAACACATTTTTATTTCTTTGTCTACTGTGGTTGATAGTTTTGCTGGGTATTGTAGTCTGGGCTGGTATCTGTGGTCTCTTAGAGTTTGCATATTAGAACTTGTAGAATAGTTGTTTAGACCCTTCTAGCTTTTAGAGTCTCCATTGAGAAGTCAAGTACTATTGTAATGGATCTGCCTTATGTTGCATAGCCTTTTTCTCTTAGAGGCTTTAATAGCCCTTTTTTGTTATTTACTGTCTTAGTTAAGGTTTTTATTGCTATGAAGAGAGCCATGATCATAGTAACTTTTATAAAGGAAAACATTTAATTAGGGTGTCTTACAGTTGAGAGGTTTATTCCATTATCATCACGGTGGGGCATGGTGGTGTACAGGCAGACATGGTGCTGGAAAAGGAGCTGAGAATTCTACATTTTGATTCACAAGCAACAGAAAGTGAACCATGCATCCCACTGAGCATATCTTGAATGAAGGAGCACTCAAAGCCCACCCACACAGTGACACATTTCTTTCAACAAGGCCACACCTACTCAGACGAAGCCATGCCTCCTAATAGTGCCACTCCCTATGAACTTCTGGGGGCCAATTACATTCAAACTACCACATGTATATTTAGTAGTTTGATTATTATGTCTCATAGGGAATTTCTTCTTTTGACCCTTTCCATTTGGTGTTTTATATGCTTCTTATATCTTAATAGGTACCTCATTCTTTAGGGAAATTTTTTTTCTATGATTTTCTTTGCCTTTGACTTGGGTTTCTTTTTCTATTCCTTCTCTTTGTAGATTTTGCCTTTTCATAGTGTTCCTGATTTCTTGGATGCTTCATGCCAAGATTTTTTAAAACACGTTTTTGACCTAGTCATCCATTTCTTCTGTCATGTCTTAAATACCCGAGATTCTTTCTTCCATGGCTTGTACCATGCTGGTAAGGCTTACCTTTATTTTTGTTTGACTTCCTAAAGTTTTTATTTTCAGTTTTACATCAGTTTGAATTTAGTGATTCAATTCCTTTATTAAATTAGTTTTTCTTTTTTCATTATTACTAAAAATTTCCTTCTCCTCCCCTCCTCCCAATTCCCTCCCCCCCCTCCATTTCCAGTCCAAAGAGCAGTCAGGGTTCTCTGCCCTGTGGGAAGTCCAAGGTCCTCCCCCCTCCATTGAGGTCTAGGAAGGTG
>LOEQ01015486.1:0-15337 GCA_001685075.1 Bramus lutescens
AAGAATGGATAAGGAAAATGTGGTATATTTGCACAATGGAGTACTACACAGCAGAAAAAAATAATGACATCTTGAATTTTGCAGGAAATGGATGGAGCTAGAAAACATCATTTTGAGTGATGACCAGACACAGAAAGACAATTATCACATGTTCTCACTCATAAGCGGTTTTTAAACATAAAGCAAAGAAAACCAGCCCACAAATCACAATCCCAGAGAACCTAGACAACAATGAGGACACTAAGGGAGACATACATAGATCTAATCCACATGAAAAGTAGAAAAAGAGAAGATCTCCTGAGTAAATTGGGAGCATAGGGACCTTGGGAGAGGGTTGAAGGGGGAGGGAGAGGCAGGGAGGGTGCAGAGAAAAGTGTAGAGCTTAATAAAAATCAATAAAAAAGTGTTTTGGATGGTTCAGTGCCAGCATATCAAATTCCAATGCCACGTTACAAAGTCACCTGGTTGCTATTGTTCACTTACTACCCCAATATCTGTGAGCTACTTCACATCTTCTTCCATTTTCCCTTAAACAGCAAAAGCTAAAAACTTGACCACTGACAGTACTTCCTTCCACACATCCTCAAAACAGCAAATAGCCAATGCTGAGCCTACGGTCCAAGACTGAGAAATATGGCTTTAGTCTGTGTTTGTTCTCACCTATTTTCAGAACCCCGCTTCAGTGGCTGGGCATTGCCAGCCAGGAGGGCTTCTCAAACCACTGGGAGCAATACATATTGGAAAGCAGGAGTGTGTCTTTGTAAAGTAACCGCTGAGTAAACAGAACCTACTGCATATTTCAACATTATGAAGTTTGAACCTTTGTAGAAGTGGTATGTATGGTCCCAGTGTAGAAAAGGTTGGAAGAGGGAACCCACAATAACAGGATTTCAAAGTGACATGCAGGTTAGTCTGCAAGACTGAAGGCCATATAGACAGACAGACAGATGCTAAATAAGAGAGACAGAGAAATACAAATAGAGAGAAAAAACATTTTAAATATAATTAGCAAATGAGATACTACACCCAGAGATCAACTATTACAAGCCAAATCAAACATATGGACTCAATTCTTAGTCTATCAGAGCATGCCAGGTAATATTAATAACACGCCTGTTCTCTTGGACCAATTCTGCAATCCTGCTCAGCTGGGTTAAGACCACCTTAGGTCTCTAATCTCCATTTGGATCATACACAAAACATTATAAGTTATTATTGCTATTACTCTTGAGTGTCCTCAAGAAGTCAATAGTAAAACCTTACTGCTGAAGACACCACAGAGACTTGAGTCATAGGACATGAGGAAATCAGGATGGTAACAACCTGGAAACTTCACACTCACTGGGTAACTTTTACAGGGTTAGAAGGTTCTATGCATACCACCATGTAAGAGAAGTCATCAAGTCTTACCAAGATGTGGACCAACCCTTTGAACAATTGATGATAGGCTGGCAAAATGTGCCCACTCATGTAATGGTGGCATGAATGTTATGGAAGTAACCAACTATTTCACTTTGGAGTTAAGGTCCACTCCACGTGATGGAACTTATGCCTGGTACCACAAATGGGTCCAAAAATAATGTACAAGGCCTACACCAAATCAAGTCAACCAAAATCCCAGCATGGGTTGTGGAGGGGCTCAAGAAGTCCTAGCTATGACTGAGAAACTGTTGGCATCTGAGAGTAGCTGAGAGAAGCAAAGCCAGTTTTCTTCAGGGATGCAGCCCCTGGGAGACTACCCATTCTCTAGTAGATGGTTCCATACCCATGCATATACAGGTAGTGCTAAGTGGACTCAGTAGGTTTTTTAAAAGAATACATAAAGTTGGGAGGTGAATGCATGCGAGTGGAAGAATGGGGGCATATATATGATCAAAACATACAATATGCATGCATGAAATTCTTCAACAGTAAAAATAAAACTGAATGGCAGTTGTCTGTGGTTCTGCCTATTGTCAATAGAACACACTGTATCCCCTGATCTGGTGGATTTATTAAGCCATGAAGCAGAACAAGGAAGAGAGAGGAGAGGCATTTGTTCCTGAATGCTAAGGCAATTCTTTTCTTTCTTCTTTCATTTCTCTTTTTTTTCCTTTCTCTTTACTTTTTCCTTCCTGATCCATCTCCTTCCTTTCCCAAGAAGTGGTAGACATCAGCAAAGGACAGGAAGTGGAACAATAAATTAGAAAAGACTGTAGGGTTAGCTTTTCTGGAAACTCTTGCTTGGATAAGATGTCAAGTTAACCAACAAGTTGGGCATGTCAGGGTTCACTGAACATGGTAACCAGTCTACCTCTGCCTGCGACATGTAGCAGAGGGCTGACATCACCATCTAAGCAGATTTCCAGACTAAAGCAGATCAAACACAGTAGGAAAAAGGAATGGCTCCTCTGCATGGAGCCATGAGGAGAAACTCAACCAAAGATGAACATGGAGTCCAAGTTTTCATAGCCTCAGACATCCTACCAGACAAACTCTAAGGTTGCTTTTGTTGAGATACATCTTCTCTGCTCCAAATTCATGGGGGAAAATACAAATTGGTAGAACCCTAGTGAACTCTTTTCCTGGTAGCGTACTACAGAACGGTAGAAGGAAGCTGTGCCCATGAATGCAGGAAGCTTGGGCTCTGCTTCAGATCGCAAGAGGTTGTATTTATGCTCCCCTGTTAAAAAAATTATTTATTCTACTTTTTAAATACAAACACAAATACAGAGTTGAGATTATTTCTATCAGTCCTGTGCTGTTTGCTAGGATTTGGTATGTTGACTCACTGACATAATGAACTCCTCCTCTTCTTGAGGTGTGGAAAATGTTTTTGTCACCACCACCCCCCAATAAAAAAGACACTTAGAAGCAAGTATTCCCAAATAGAAGACTTTCACACTTGAGAAAGAACTGTGTTAACAGCCACCAGGATGGTAGGCTTTTATTAAAATGCTTCATCATCTTCTAATTTTTCAAAACCCCACAAAGTGATAGTTATGTAATAATCCTAAAACTTGCACAAAACCATAGTTGATACCATAAAATTATTTAAAAAGCATAACCTATCATTTACCTCATTATTGTCACAGAGCAGGGCTAATTAAGAGATTCATTCCACATGCACTTTTTGAAAGCCCGATACACAAAATTATGTGCGTATTAAAATGAATAGTTTCTGATTCAAGATCAAGTAATTCGTAGTTTAATTCAATAGTAAAACTTCATAGTTTTCAAACAATGTGGAGCAGAAACTGTAACATCCAGGGACCTTCCCACCAAGGGCTCCAGTTGAGCATGAGGTAGGGTGCAAAAACAACATTGCAAAGGAGGACCTGGGTTCACGACAGGCCAGAAGCAACAACTAAAGAGGCAGAGAGAGTTAACTACATACTGTCAGCCACGCAGATACACAACAGTTAGCCCTCTGAGCATTCTTCTGAGAAGCTACAAAGCCAGTAAGTTAATCCTAGGACACAGACAATAACAGTCTTTTGATGTGGGATTTCCCTCTGTATGCTGTGAATACCATTAGTTAATAAAGAAATTGGCTTGGCCTGATAGGGTAGAACAGAGCTAGGCTAGGTGAGGAAAACTAAACTGAATGCTGGGAGAAAGAAGGGCAGAGTCACATGCTGAAACTTTGCCAGTAAGCCACAGCCACGTGGTGATACACAGATTAATGGAGAAATATGCTTAAGCTATTGGTCAAATAGTGCTGCAAATAATAGAGTTTCTGTGTGGTTATTTCGGGAGTCTGGGCAGCCAGGAAACAAACAAATGAACAAACAGCCTTCATACTATAGTCTTTCCTCTCAGGACTCCTTAGCCGTGAGACTGGAGTCATAGAAGGGCCTACACACAGCGAAAATCCAGGAAAGTAGCCTTATATGACTCAAAGAAGATGAACTTTATGCTCAGTTGACTTCAGCCCATTCTGTTTCATATGCTCCCTTGGGAACACCAAGAAAAACCATTGAATAAGGTCTCACAGCTTCCTATTCTGGGAGATCAGAATTAATGGTCTGCTTAACATCTTTTTTTGCCTTTAATTCTTTGCTCTTACCAGTTCCTCCAAATTTCTGTTTCTCAGAGTAATTCTTCCTGCTGCTCCTCTATGTGTGAACCACATGAGGTAATCTTAAAATGATTGGCACACGGGGCCTGGGAAGATAGCCCAGCAGTTAGGAGAACTTGCTGCTCTTGCAGAGGACCTGGGTTTGGTTCCCAGCACCCATATGGCAGTTCACTGCCATCTGTAACTCCAATTCTATGTGCCTTCTTCTGGCCTCTGTGGACACTGCACACACATGGTACACAGACATACATGCAGGCAAATCATCCACACACATAAAATAAACAAATCGTAGAGAAAAGATGATTGACACACAAAGCTACCATTTATCCATATAGCAATTCTATGTGTGTCTACAACAGGTATTCCTTTCTCAAAGCACTTTCCTTCCATCTCATGAAAATGGGCTATACATTTTCTATTAGCACTGCTATCCTCCTGGATTTGGTACTAATCAACATACAATTAGAGCTGGCTCTCTCTTGCCACATGCCACCTGCGTGTCACCTGTGCTGGAACTGGCAAAAACATCTTCAGGGACATTCATGCTGTATGTTCAACACTTTCCATTCTAGATCCAAACACTGATCGTTCCTATCACCAAGGAGGTAAAGGTGAGCTCACTCTTTTGATGATAATTATGATTTACATCTTCAGGCAGAATTCTAGTTTTCCCTAGCTCACTGCCTTGTGGGTGGAATGTTTAGAGTAAGCTGGATTACTGGGAAATTGGTCTTTTTATATGCATCCTACTTATGGGGGGAGGAAAATAGTGGTAGTTCAAATTCCTATCGTTTAACTAGAGAAAATCGTAGGGTGGGTAAAATCTGCATACACACAATGGGGAAGAAATAGTTTGTCAAGAAGTAAACAAGGGTGAGGAATAATGTCTATAGAGGTAGCTTAATCCACAAAATGAAGTGGAGAATTGGCGCAATCAAGCTTGCTTTCTTTTCTCCCTCCCCCCATTTCCCCCACTCTCCTCATTTCAAAGAAAAGTACTGTATGAATAATTGAAGCAAAGGGGAATTTTTTTCCTTGAATAATTCAGGAAATTGCCTCAATTTTCCTCTTTGCTCTTTACTGCATTTACTAGTGTAGAGTTAGGCCACATCTACATAATGAGGTCTCTCTTTCTATTATGCAATCAACAAGATATTTCTTCTCTTTGGTTTTAATTTTCCAATCGATTATATGATGCTTAACCATATCGATCATATATTGATCCAATTTCTTAAGGAAGAGAGAAAATATAGCTAGACTAATCCTCCTGGTCTTATCTGAGCTTCCCCCTTCCTCTTTGGGCTCTTGCTACCTGAATCAGGTAACTGAGGTTTACAAAATTCTCTTCAATTACTATATTTTCATTATATAGTTATAGGGTTGATCTAATTCATTAATACATGAGCAGGATGTTCATTTAATTCTGGTGAGAATGGGTGGGATCATACTAAGAAGCAGCTTTTAAAACGCCATAGTTCTGGGTGTGGTATTTACATGCCTGTTAGCTAAAATCAGGAGCTGAAGGGAAGAAGTTTGCTAATTCAAGATCAGTCTGAGCTATATAAGAAGACACTGTCTCAAAAAAATAGGAGCCAAAAAGATAAAAAAAAAAGCATTAGAACATAGATTGGCACAGCCTATATTCTTGTCTCATTGCTATAACCAAATACCTGAGAGGAAGCAACTTAAGACAGAAAAGAGTCTTGCTACTCTTGGTTTGAAGGTTCAGTTCATTATGGCAGGGAAAGTGAGAATGGCTTGTGGCTGTGGGAGCAGGAACATGAGGCCTCTTGCTCACATCTTGGTGGGTCCAGAAGCAGGAAAGGGGGGATAGTGACCTTCTGATGCCTTTCTTCTTTTTCTCTTCTCATTCGGTCCAAAACAAAAACCCATATGATCGACTACACCTTAGAATCTCCTCTCAAATGTCCTCAGACATACCTAAACATGTACCTTATTTTTCATTCATTCAAACTGATGGTCAAAATTACTCATCACAAACCTGTTGTAGAGTCTGCTTTGGAACTCTGGTTTCTAGTGTAGACATTTCTTTACTTTGCCATTAGATGCTTTGTTTAATTTAGTGAGCTTAGTTTACATAGAGGTACCAATAACTTTTATGAAGCCAAGTCTCACAAATAGATTCCTGTGTAGGTCAAGATTGCCTCTTGTTCTTTCAAAGTACTTCAAAATGCTTGATGTGGTTACAGATACTTCACCCTATCTTTGGACTGTTGCTTTGTGTGTTATGGAAATGCTCCTACCTCGCTGTGGATAAGCATGTCTTCCTTACACATTAAACATTTGGAAGTGGACACTACATTGTGCTTGGACTGGCACTTCCTCTGGACAGTACAGTCTCCTGACAGTACAGTCTCCTGACAGTACAGTCTCCTGACTATGAGGAAACATTTTATGCCCATCGCCAGAAGTGACCCTTCTCTCGCTCTGAGAGGCATGGCTGGATCATGGCTGACCCAGCAGAGGATACTTTATTAAAATGTGCAGTGTGTGGGGGTCCACTCTAGGACAGCTCTTTCACCATCATAGTTCAACAGCTTGTGAGTTCCTTCTCCCTGTCGTTCCCTCTTGCTGGTTCATTTCTTTATTGAATTTATTTCCTCTGTCTTTCCTCATTTTCTTTCTCCCCCACCCCTGCTTTCAATTCTTATTTCTTTGCTCCTATCCTTGGTATCACTATTTCTCTTTAATTTTCTTATTGGGAAAGTACTTCCTGGAGGGCTGACAAGATGGCCCAGAGCATCTATTCCTCATGTAAGAACCCAAATTCAGTTCCCAACACTCATGTTGGGCAACTCACAACTGCCTGTGACTCTAGCTCCAGGGGATCCAACACCCTCATATGGCCTTTGCAAGTACCTCACAAACCACACATATATAAAATAGAGACATAATTTAAAAATTAAGTGAACTTCAAAAATACTCCCTTGTCTTTTACCCAACCTAAGCCTATTGCTATTTCAAAATGCACATCACTACATCCAACTAGGAACGTCCCTCCTTTAGGCCATACTTATCTAGATGGAGTAAGGAATGTTTTTCTCATCTGTCAGCCCCTGTTCAGCCCTCAGGAGGAGGAACCAGTCTCACATATGATTAGTCTCTCTAGTTGTTAGGACTCCTGTTCAGGTTAACTTTGGAACCCCACCTTTGGGATCGTCAGTATGTTGGTTAGCTTTGTCATGGCTGTAGCAAGGTACCTGACTGACACAACCTATGTGAGGAAAGACGTATTTTGGTTCATGGTCTCAAAGGGCTCGGCTATGTTGCTAGACCCTGTGCTCTTGAGCAGAGCATACTGGTATTGGAAACACATAGTAGAGAGTAGCCGCTCCCAAAACAGCGGACCAGAAGCAAAGAGCAGGATGCCAGTGACTAGTCAGCCTTCTCCTGTTCTTTCCTGCTCAGGGAATCCTCTCTGAACACCCCATCCCAGACACACCCACCAAAGGTGTGTCTCATCATTCTCCCAGGTGATGCTAAGTCCAGTCTAGTTGCCAACCATCACAGCCAACTGGCAAACTGCATAAGCTCCCAGGGCCTCAGTGTATGCCCCTGTAATGTGGGGAATGACAGGCATCCTTGTGTTGGAAAGATGAGGTAAAACCGTGACTAAGAAGCATCCGGCATGGTCCTGACAAAGATGCATCAGCTCTAGTGTAGGGTCCACCTTCACAAGCCCAGCAATCCACCAGATAATGCATTCCAGTGATCTCCACATTATCTCACAGCAAAACCCAGGGTGTGCCTCTTGTGACCACACCCTCCAGATAAGATTGTTGAGAGCCAGGAAAGTGCACTAGTGTAACTCTTGGTGTGGGGGACAAATAAGAATGTGCATGTCCACATGTAAGCACGTGTGAGCCTAGGTGTGGAGGCCAGAGGTCAAGGTGAATGTTATTGTCTTCCTCAACTGCATTCCCCCTTATTGTTCTGAGACAGGGTCTCTCACAGAAACTGGACCTTTCCAGTTCTACAAACAAATGGCCCATGAGTCCTGGGCATCTTCTACTCTTTCCTCCAGCACCAAGACTATAAGCCCTCATCAGTATCTCCAGCTTTTTATATGGTTGTTGGAGATGCAGCCTCTGGTCCTCATCCTTGCATGGAAGCACTCTGCCAACTGAGCATCTCACCAGATCCTCCACTGAAAACATCAATGACAAACATAACCACAAGCATTGGTGAGCACTGGCTCTACACCAGATGCAGTGATGGAGAGCCTGGTGAGCCTTGTAACTTCCCTATCTGCATCCCAGGGTGCTATCCCAATCCCTAGTCAGTTTTCTCTGTCTGTTTCAGACCTGTAGAAAGTAGGTTTGAGGTGCAGTGAGAAAGGAAACAGCTATCCTGTCTTTACCAACATAAATAGGAGTCATATTAGGAGCGTCAGGAGAAAACACCAAGTCTCCATGCCTGCAGAGAGAATATGCATGCAATAAATACAAAGCCAGGCAATTCTGGCAGCCTGAGCATCCCTCTCTCAATACCCAAATTTTAATTTATGGGTCCCAACAGGGGACCTCCAGGGACTCATCACAATGTAGGTACAGATTTTGGCCACGGGCTAATGCAGACATTTTCCACATCACTCACAGTTGAATGTGTTTGAAAGTTTAACCTCTGGTCTACTAAGGCCTAGTGTAAATGGGTAATCAGACCTGCAAGTATTAATTAAACTCATGGTTCTATTTATTGTAGGGCTCTGGGGATTGAGCAGACAGCAAATAGCAATAAGTACTTCTGAATGTTCTCTTTGGCTTAATTACCATTCCATAGTTAGTCCATCAAATTGATATACAATCAACAAAGCTGTAGTTACACCACAGTGTTCATTTAGACAGAGAATGTGCCAAGTCTGCCAACAGCTCTCTCTTATATTGCCAGGGCCTACTAGAGGGCTCAGGACAAGACAGACCTGAGGTGGTCTTTTGTCCAGTCTACACACAGCAGCTTGGTAGGAAAGCTTCTCCCTGACAACATCTTTCTATTTAGGACAACCTTGATTAGCAGTGAATGGTTCTTCTCACTAGCCATGCCATCGAAACCAGCCTACACAGGGAGGACCAAAAGAAGAGCAGAATTGTCTGCTTCATAAGACTTCATAGATGGCTAGCTCTGATAATTAAAAGTATGGATTCCTGAAATCTAAAGGGACTTGGGGAGTTATCTAATTTAGTGGCCTTGTTTTACACAAGATGAAACAGATAAAAGAAGGAAAGTGGCGGGACCAGGGTGACACAGGGTCTGAATAAGAGAATGTGGCCTGCAATCAAGAGGCACTTTCAAGCTAGCTTAATTAAGTGAAGGGTGACTTACTTGGACAGTGCGTTGACTCTCTGGGGGTCTAGTCGGGGCATTTCATGAAGTTGAAAGCCATCGGGGTCCCCTCTCCACTGCTCTTCCCACATATCTGTTTCCTCCTTGTATTTGGCAACTCTTGATTTCTGTCCCTCATGACTTCCATTGTCATGTGGCTCTAGCTGCCATTGTACCATCACCTGATCACAACCTCAATGCCCAACAACTCCCATATGTCTTCCAGTTCTATAAATCATAGACTTCAGTGTCTCATCTCAAGCTACAGTTCAGGCATAAGGATACAAAGAGCACGGACCACCTATTCCCACCTTCTGTATACACTGGGGTGGGAGGGACCCAGCAAAGTTATAGGACAGAGAGCCTGACATAATAGAAGCACCAACAATAATACCGAGATTTTACAACTCTGCACCCAGAACCCTTCCCACCTGCTCTCTTAATACCTTCCCTGTGTTAGTCCAAGGATCACTCTTCTGTTGAGAGGAGCCAGGATTCATAGCTGGAATTACCAAAGTAGTAGAGTATAGTGTGGCGTAGAATAGCCACATAAAAAAACAGGAAAAAATATAGTAATAAGTTCCTTGATATTGAATCCCCATTCATAAATACTAAGAAGGAGGAAGGGAATGAGAGAAGGAAGGAGGGAGAAAAGAATAGAGAGGGAGAAAGAGAGGAAGAGGGGGCGGGAAGAGGAGAGATGGAGAGGAGAGGGAGAATATCAAAGATAAACAAAAGTAACTAGAGCTGTGACCCCACACTTCCTTCGGCACACACCCATGGAAACAATGTGCTTCTGCTGCATGGAGATCCCTCGCCAGGCAGAGCCATCCAAATGGTGAGCAGAATGTCATAAAATTGCCTCCGTCCAGATGATCCAGTAACAATATGCATATTTCACCCTCTGGTAACGGAACGACTTCAGCCAGAGATAAGCAGTCAGGAAGAAACAAGCTGTGCTGTTTGAGATCCAGAGGTTAGCTGTCCCTCTGCCTCTTTTCTCCTGTCCCATTCAATTTCCTTAAACTTAGCAAATGAGACCAGGAACAAGTTCATTCATATTGTTCTTTCCTCAGCTGCCTCTTTTCATCCTCCCTATTTGAAGAGGAAGCGTAAATGATCCCAAGCAGATAGTGATGGGAAAATACGTAATACAAACATCAAAAACTCGAATTTCTCTCAAGTCAGGTCTGTAGGAAAGGGGCTGAACTGGAGGTCAGGGGAAGCGAGCTCTGGTACTGGGTGTGGGACAGCCCAAGTGGGGTGTCACTTTGGTCCTGAGTGTACAGCATGCAATCTGTAGTCTCTTGATCTCTTTTCAAGGATGCCCCATCATGCTTTCAGCAGACTGAATCAGTCTGGACTTCCTATTCATCTCTGGAGCAAGGCCACGTGGCAGTACTGCTGTGTGACTTAATGAGCCTACACCAGTGAGCTGACTCTGGGCTCTCCCCTCTGGGGTCAGTCAGCTTGTGTGGGCCATTCACTTTCTGTCACCTGATGCTCAGTAGAAAACAGGGAATTGGGACCAGAAAGATGGACTTTGACTTGGCCCAGTGTTAGGCTCCTTGAAGAGGCTGGTGTTCTCTATGGACACTCCCTGCAAAGAAGTACACTGTTGGGTTAGCTTTTGTGAGGAGGTGTGAGTAAATGACTATTCACCCCAGATGGGGCACGAAGGTCAGACTGAAGTACAATGAAGCCCTACTTGGTAAGCCAGTGAGCATGATGAGATGCCACTTGCATGAATATAGTTGACATCATAATGGCTACATCACTGAGAAGTCTCACCCTAGCAAGAGTGGTCACCTCCCAAAGCTGCATAGGTGCCTCCCCTATCGGTAAATCTCTCATCCTCTATAGACTCTAGCACCTCCCAAGATAAGGCTGGGGAGGAAACAGCAGAGAGGCATCTGAGAGAAGACGTATAATTCCAGGTCAGGGTCTAACAGCTTCCTCCACCCCGTTTTCTGGGAGAGATTGTCAATAGACCCAATCTGATTAGTCAGGTGTAGGGAGTCACTGCCGCTTTCATAAAGAAGATAGTAGTCATGCTATGCCCAGGAACAGCAGTTAACAAGTATGAAAGCCACACACTTAAGAGGCTTAGTTAACCACCTAAAGCCTACCCCTGAAGCTGGTCCTGGTTCATAAGCCCCTAAGTGATTCTGGAACTAAATTATCTAAGGCATTTCAAGTGTGGGATGCAAGGAGGGTTGGAAATACCGATTGTCCCCAGATCCACCTACCATAGGAAAGAGTTTCAGCCATTTGGGGTACATGAGACATCAACTCCATCTTTCCTCTTACTGATGGGCCCGAGAGCTTGAGACAGCTGTCTGGGGTCAGAGAGTCTAGGGCTGAAATTCCAGCCTGTGTCCTCTCACTTCAAGCAGGAGGTCAGCTGGTCCTTGAGCTGAGCTTCACCCAGCTCTCCAGCTCCTTCCTCAGGTGCCCTCTCCATCCTCGGGTGTTCATTGCTAAGATCTCCTGACTTAGCGGGTGGCAGGACCTAGTCTGGGGAGCCCTGAGGTACTGTAAGGGAGACTAGATATCCCCCTGTGCTGGTTGGGTGCTATTCTAGTAGCCAGTGAGCAGCAACTGAGGCTAACATTCTGGGACCACATGTGGCTTCACCTCAAAAGGCCCAAGAAAGCGACCTCTGCCAATGGCTCCTAATGGCACCATCAGAACGCCAGCAATGCCAGCCAATACAAGCACAAGGAAAGCACAGCCTCCATTCGTGAACTCTCTCTCTCTCTAACTTTCAAAAATAACAGAGTTCATTGATGGCCTGCCTCACCTGAAGCCTGAGGCTTTTTGATGAGAATACTACAGAGTGATGTCACATTCCATAAATCACACACACAGAAGAACACTGGAAGCATTTTCTCAAATTTGAATAAATCCCAGATTTTTTTGTCTCTTTTTTCCAGGCTGGTTGAGCAGTAGGTATCTGGGTGGGTGAACTGAATGACAAGCTAGTGAGAAATGTTCCTCCCTCAAAAAAGAAAAAAAAAAGGAGTCAGAGAGATATCATTTGGGGAAGTGACAGGTAGATCGTACAGTAGAGTCAGTGATGAAAAAGGGTTTAAATCTGTCAGAATCCTGAATTCAGAACAGCCCTGGCACAGAGAGGGAGGAAGGTGAATCCTGCTAACCTCGGTCTGCACTTGGTTTTCATTTGAGGCTAATTCCCAGAGGGGCATCCCCATGGCTCCCCTGTTAACGTCCTGCAGCCAAAGGCAGACCTCAGCAGTGCTGTGGTACTGCAAACCTCCTGAGCAGTAGGTTTGTCCCCCTAGAAAGAACTCCTCCTCAGCCTCGCCACACTGGCCGTGACCACCTCTCAGAGATCTCTTCCACTTGTCACATTAGAAAGGAAAGTAGGCGTGGCCAGAAATGCAGAGTCTGCTAAATGAGAGCGTGGAAAAGCCATGGGAGTGATGGAAAACTTCCTGAGAACAAAACATATTCATACACACACACAGACACATGCATGTATATACACAAATGCTCCTATACACACATACAGATACACACATGCATGCACACAGACCCCTAGACACACAGAGAGAAATATACATACAGAAACAGATGCAGACACAACACACATACAGACATGATACACAAACACAAACACAAATACATACATACTGAGAGACACCCAAACACAGAGACACATACACACACACATAGACTCCCAGAAACACACAGGCCTACACACACACAAACACACACACACACACAGACTCCCAGAAACACATAGGCACAAACACAGAAAGAGACATACAAGCACACACACACACACACACACACACTGAATCCAGGCTTTGGCGCAGCTTTCAAGTGTTTTGAAAAGCCAGATCTCTGTCTGCCCTACTTAGGCTGTATTCTTATCCGCGTTTCCAGTGGAGGAGCTGTATATTTAGCACATGGGAATGATGCACCCCCCATACCCACTTTGTGTTTAGAGAGCACAGCGTTTTTGCCTTTTCTCACCCACCCTCCCCAACTGTCTCCATGACAGTGGATATGTAAGTTAAACACCCTCTAAAAACCCATGTGTTCCAGGAATTCTGCAGAAATGCGTCCCCATGCTCGCTGAGTGCGTGGGCTAAGCGGCTCAAAAGGAGAGGACCAAATGCAACTGATCCGTGTTTGTTCATCTCCACTCAGTTGGCAAACCAGCTGCCTGGCTCGTCTGTTGGTAATACACAGCCGAGATTTGCAGAGGCTCCAACATGCAAATGACCTAAATTTAAGCCCTGAGAGGCTGTGTGTGTGAAAGGAAGGGCAGGGCTGAAGCTATTATCTCACTGACTCAAGCCAAGATAGACATTAGTTTCAATTACCTGCATTTTGGGGAGGAAACCTTTTTAACCTTCACTATCAGGATAATTACCTCAACTCTCACCTTTCGTCCACAGTCAAAACTGCAAAGTGTTATTCCTTTGTAACGGTCACCTCAAACCTTTCAGAAATGGTAGTCATGGAGGTAAGACACACCCCATGCAGGTAAAGATCGCCCTGCAGAGGCTACATGTGGCTTGCTCCACAGGCGTCCTCCAACACAGGATGTCTCGTCATACATCAGTGAGATTCAAATCCTTGGACGGTGTTGCAAACAGGCCACTGTTCCATGAACACTGAGCAATCCTTACCCAAGGTCTACTGTTTCTGTCTCCTAAGCAGAATGTCTTCCTAACCCTACCTATTTTCACTGGCTAGGGAGGAGATTATTGAAGAGGAGACTAATATGAAAATAATGACATGGGGTCTAAATGTGTGAAATGTGGGGTCTAAATGTGTCAGACATGGGGGTCTATGTATTTTAGTCATGGGGTCTCCGTGTGTTAGAAGTTTGCCGTGTTGTGTCCCTTTCTCTCTCAGTGCTTGGGGCAAGTGCATATTCTCTGAAAACTGTGTGATTTCACCACTCCTGGTCTCAACTTTTCACTAGCCAAGGTAAGGGAAGGTTCCAGGGTCCAGGGTGAGCTTGCATGTATCTCCCAGAACCCATGTTCCTTTGGCTGTGGCTATGGGAGTCAATTCCTGTACTGACACCAATAGCACCATTGCCATCATTATGGTCACCAAAACCAGCATGATTACACAAGGATCTGCGGTAACTGATGGCCTTTGTTAGGGTTTCTATTGCTGTAAAGACACGCCATGACCACAGCAACTCTTACAAAGGAAAAACATTTCACTGGGGCTGACTTACAGTTCAGAGGTTTAGTCCATTATCGTCATGGGCAGGAAGCATGCAAGTAGACATGGTGTCGGAGAAGGAACTTAGAGTTCTACATCTTGATCTGCATGCAGCAGAAAGTAAACTGTATATCACACTGAGCATAGCTTGAGCATGTGAGACCTCAAGTCCACCTCCACAGTGACACACTTCCTCCAACGAGGCCACACCTACTCTGACAAGGCCACACCTCCTAACAGTGTCACTCCCTATGGGACAAACACATGAGTCAATAGGGGCCATACCTATTCAAACTACCACAATGACTTAATTTAACATGCATGTCTTCCTCTGCCCCTCAGCCTTGCCTGAACCTTATCATGTTCCCCAGAGCTTGTGCTTTCCTGACCATAAGTCATCCTCGCTCTTCTCAGGAAAACCAAAGCCCCATTTCTACAGAGCACTGCTGAGCCAGAGCTCCATTCATCCAGCACAGCCCAGCATTGATAGATGGAAATACACACATAAAGGTGGGGAGACAGCCCAGTCAGTAAGTGCCCACTACACAAGCATAACGTCCTGAGTTCGATACCCAGAACCCTCATATGATGTGGGAGTCCCCACTGTATATGCTGTGAATGCCATTGGTTAATAAAGAAACTGTCTTGGCTTGCAATAGGGCAAAAGAGTAGAGCTAGGAGGGGAAAACTAAACTGAATGCTGGGAGAAGGAAGGCAGAGTTT
>LOEQ01015487.1:0-15337 GCA_001685075.1 Bramus lutescens
AAACTCTGCCTTCCTTCTCCCAGCATTCAGTTTAGTTTTCCCCTCCTAGCTCTACTCTTTTGCCCTATTGCAAGCCAAGACAGTTTCTTTATTAACCAATGGCATTCACAGCATATACAGTGGGGACTCCCACATCATATGAGGGTTCTGGGTATCGAACTCAGGACGTTATGCTTGTGTAGTGGGCACTTACTGACTGGGCTGTCTCCCCACCTTTATGTGTGTATTTCCATCTATCAATGCTGGGCTGTGCTGGATGAATGGAGCTCTGGCTCAGCAGTGCTCTGTAGAAATGGGGCTTTGGTTTTCCTGAGAAGAGCGAGGATGACTTATGGTCAGGAAAGCACAAGCTCTGGGGAACATGATAAGGTTCAGGCAAGGCTGAGGGGCAGAGGAAGACATGCATGTTAAATTAAGTCATTGTGGTAGTTTGAATAGGTATGGCCCCTATTGACTCATGTGTTTGTCCCATAGGGAGTGACACTGTTAGGAGGTGTGGCCTTGTCAGAGTAGGTGTGGCCTCGTTGGAGGAAGTGTGTCACTGTGGAGGTGGACTTGAGGTCTCACATGCTCAAGCTATGCTCAGTGTGATATACAGTTTACTTTCTGCTGCATGCAGATCAAGATGTAGAACTCTAAGTTCCTTCTCCGACACCATGTCTACTTGCATGCTTCCTGCCCATGACGATAATGGACTAAACCTCTGAACTGTAAGTCAGCCCCAGTGAAATGTTTTTCCTTTGTAAGAGTTGCTGTGGTCATGGCGTGTCTTTACAGCAATAGAAACCCTAACAAAGGCCATCAGTTACCGCAGATCCTTGTGTAATCATGCTGGTTTTGGTGACCATAATGATGGCAATGGTGCTATTGGTGTCAGTACAGGAATTGACTCCCATAGCCACAGCCAAAGGAACATGGGTTCTGGGAGATACATGCAAGCTCACCCTGGACCCTGGAACCTTCCCTTACCTTGGCTAGTGAAAAGTTGAGACCAGGAGTGGTGAAATCACACAGTTTTCAGAGAATATGCACTTGCCCCAAGCACTGAGAGAGAAAGGGACACAACACGGCAAACTTCTAACACACGGAGACCCCATGACTAAAATACATAGACCCCCATGTCTGACACATTTAGACCCCACATTTCACACATTTAGACCCCATGTCATTATTTTCATATTAGTCTCCTCTTCAATAATCTCCTCCCTAGCCAGTGAAAATAGGTAGGGTTAGGAAGACATTCTGCTTAGGAGACAGAAACAGTAGACCTTGGGTAAGGATTGCTCAGTGTTCATGGAACAGTGGCCTGTTTGCAACACCGTCCAAGGATTTGAATCTCACTGATGTATGACGAGACATCCTGTGTTGGAGGACGCCTGTGGAGCAAGCCACATGTAGCCTCTGCAGGGCGATCTTTACCTGCATGGGGTGTGTCTTACCTCCATGACTACCATTTCTGAAAGGTTTGAGGTGACCGTTACAAAGGAATAACACTTTGCAGTTTTGACTGTGGACGAAAGGTGAGAGTTGAGGTAATTATCCTGATAGTGAAGGTTAAAAAGGTTTCCTCCCCAAAATGCAGGTAATTGAAACTAATGTCTATCTTGGCTTGAGTCAGTGAGATAATAGCTTCAGCCCTGCCCTTCCTTTCACACACACAGCCTCTCAGGGCTTAAATTTAGGTCATTTGCATGTTGGAGCCTCTGCAAATCTCGGCTGTGCATTACCAACAGAAGAGCCAGGCAGCTGGTTTGCCAACTGAGTAGAGATGAACAAACACGGATCAGCTGCATTTGGTCCTCTCCTTTTGAGCCGCTTAGCCCACGCACTCAGCGAGCATGGGGACGCATTTCTGCAGAATTCCTGGAACACATGGGTTTTTAGAGGGTGTTTAACTTACATATCCACTGTCATGGAGACAGTTGGGGAGGGTGGGTGAGAAAAGGCAAAAACGCTGTGCTCTCTAAACACAAAGTGGGTATGGGGGGTGCATCATTCCCATGTGCTAAATATACAGCTCCTCCACTGGAAACGCGGATAAGAATACAGCCTAAGTAGGGCAGACAGAGATCTGGCTTTTCAAAACACTTGAAAGCTGCGCCAAAGCCTGGATTCAGTGTGTGTGTGTGTGTGTGTGTGTGCTTGTATGTCTCTTTCTGTGTTTGTGCCTATGTGTTTCTGGGAGTCTGTGTGTGTGTGTGTGTTTGTGTGTGTGTAGGCCTGTGTGTTTCTGGGAGTCTATGTGTGTGTGTATGTGTCTCTGTGTTTGGGTGTCTCTCAGTATGTATGTATTTGTGTTTGTGTTTGTGTATCATGTCTGTATGTGTGTTGTGTCTGCATCTGTTTCTGTATGTATATTTCTCTCTGTGTGTCTAGGGGTCTGTGTGCATGCATGTGTGTATCTGTATGTGTGTATAGGAGCATTTGTGTATATACATGCATGTGTCTGTGTGTGTGTATGAATATGTTTTGTTCTCAGGAAGTTTTCCATCACTCCCATGGCTTTTCCACGCTCTCATTTAGCAGACTCTGCATTTCTGGCCACGCCTACTTTCCTTTCTAATGTGACAAGTGGAAGAGATCTCTGAGAGGTGGTCACGGCCAGTGTGGCGAGGCTGAGGAGGAGTTCTTTCTAGGGGGACAAACCTACTGCTCAGGAGGTTTGCAGTACCACAGCACTGCTGAGGTCTGCCTTTGGCTGCAGGACGTTAACAGGGGAGCCATGGGGATGCCCCTCTGGGAATTAGCCTCAAATGAAAACCAAGTGCAGACCGAGGTTAGCAGGATTCACCTTCCTCCCTCTCTGTGCCAGGGCTGTTCTGAATTCAGGATTCTGACAGATTTAAACCCTTTTTCATCACTGACTCTACTGTACGATCTACCTGTCACTTCCCCAAATGATATCTCTCTGACTCCTTTTTTTTTTCTTTTTTGAGGGAGGAACATTTCTCACTAGCTTGTCATTCAGTTCACCCACCCAGATACCTACTGCTCAACCAGCCTGGAAAAAAGAGACAAAAAAATCTGGGATTTATTCAAATTTGAGAAAATGCTTCCAGTGTTCTTCTGTGTGTGTGATTTATGGAATGTGACATCACTCTGTAGTATTCTCATCAAAAAGCCTCAGGCTTCAGGTGAGGCAGGCCATCAATGAACTCTGTTATTTTTGAAAGTTAGAGAGAGAGAGAGTTCACGAATGGAGGCTGTGCTTTCCTTGTGCTTGTATTGGCTGGCATTGCTGGCGTTCTGATGGTGCCATTAGGAGCCATTGGCAGAGGTCGCTTTCTTGGGCCTTTTGAGGTGAAGCCACATGTGGTCCCAGAATGTTAGCCTCAGTTGCTGCTCACTGGCTACTAGAATAGCACCCAACCAGCACAGGGGGATATCTAGTCTCCCTTACAGTACCTCAGGGCTCCCCAGACTAGGTCCTGCCACCCGCTAAGTCAGGAGATCTTAGCAATGAACACCCGAGGATGGAGAGGGCACCTGAGGAAGGAGCTGGAGAGCTGGGTGAAGCTCAGCTCAAGGACCAGCTGACCTCCTGCTTGAAGTGAGAGGACACAGGCTGGAATTTCAGCCCTAGACTCTCTGACCCCAGACAGCTGTCTCAAGCTCTCGGGCCCATCAGTAAGAGGAAAGATGGAGTTGATGTCTCATGTACCCCAAATGGCTGAAACTCTTTCCTATGGTAGGTGGATCTGGGGACAATCGGTATTTCCAACCCTCCTTGCATCCCACACTTGAAATGCCTTAGATAATTTAGTTCCAGAATCACTTAGGGGCTTATGAACCAGGACCAGCTTCAGGGGTAGGCTTTAGGTGGTTAACTAAGCCTCTTAAGTGTGTGGCTTTCATACTTGTTAACTGCTGTTCCTGGGCATAGCATGACTACTATCTTCTTTATGAAAGCGGCAGTGACTCCCTACACCTGACTAATCAGATTGGGTCTATTGACAATCTCTCCCAGAAAACGGGGTGGAGGAAGCTGTTAGACCCTGACCTGGAATTATACGTCTTCTCTCAGATGCCTCTCTGCTGTTTCCTCCCCAGCCTTATCTTGGGAGGTGCTAGAGTCTATAGAGGATGAGAGATTTACCGATAGGGGAGGCACCTATGCAGCTTTGGGAGGTGACCACTCTTGCTAGGGTGAGACTTCTCAGTGATGTAGCCATTATGATGTCAACTATATTCATGCAAGTGGCATCTCATCATGCTCACTGGCTTACCAAGTAGGGCTTCATTGTACTTCAGTCTGACCTTCGTGCCCCATCTGGGGTGAATAGTCATTTACTCACACCTCCTCACAAAAGCTAACCCAACAGTGTACTTCTTTGCAGGGAGTGTCCATAGAGAACACCAGCCTCTTCAAGGAGCCTAACACTGGGCCAAGTCAAAGTCCATCTTTCTGGTCCCAATTCCCTGTTTTCTACTGAGCATCAGGTGACAGAAAGTGAATGGCCCACACAAGCTGACTGACCCCAGAGGGGAGAGCCCAGAGTCAGCTCACTGGTGTAGGCTCATTAAGTCACACAGCAGTACTGCCACGTGGCCTTGCTCCAGAGATGAATAGGAAGTCCAGACTGATTCAGTCTGCTGAAAGCATGATGGGGCATCCTTGAAAAGAGATCAAGAGACTACAGATTGCATGCTGTACACTCAGGACCAAAGTGACACCCCACTTGGGCTGTCCCACACCCAGTACCAGAGCTCGCTTCCCCTGACCTCCAGTTCAGCCCCTTTCCTACAGACCTGACTTGAGAGAAATTCGAGTTTTTGATGTTTGTATTACGTATTTTCCCATCACTATCTGCTTGGGATCATTTACGCTTCCTCTTCAAATAGGGAGGATGAAAAGAGGCAGCTGAGGAAAGAACAATATGAATGAACTTGTTCCTGGTCTCATTTGCTAAGTTTAAGGAAATTGAATGGGACAGGAGAAAAGAGGCAGAGGGACAGCTAACCTCTGGATCTCAAACAGCACAGCTTGTTTCTTCCTGACTGCTTATCTCTGGCTGAAGTCGTTCCGTTACCAGAGGGTGAAATATGCATATTGTTACTGGATCATCTGGACGGAGGCAATTTTATGACATTCTGCTCACCATTTGGATGGCTCTGCCTGGCGAGGGATCTCCATGCAGCAGAAGCACATTGTTTCCATGGGTGTGTGCCGAAGGAAGTGTGGGGTCACAGCTCTAGTTACTTTTGTTTATCTTTGATATTCTCCCTCTCCTCTCCATCTCTCCTCTTCCCGCCCCCTCTTCCTCTCTTTCTCCCTCTCTATTCTTTTCTCCCTCCTTCCTTCTCTCATTCCCTTCCTCCTTCTTAGTATTTATGAATGGGGATTCAATATCAAGGAACTTATTACTATATTTTTTCCTGTTTTTTTATGTGGCTATTCTACGCCACACTATACTCTACTACTTTGGTAATTCCAGCTATGAATCCTGGCTCCTCTCAACAGAAGAGTGATCCTTGGACTAACACAGGGAAGGTATTAAGAGAGCAGGTGGGAAGGGTTCTGGGTGCAGAGTTGTAAAATCTCGGTATTATTGTTGGTGCTTCTATTATGTCAGGCTCTCTGTCCTATAACTTTGCTGGGTCCCTCCCACCCCAGTGTATACAGAAGGTGGGAATAGGTGGTCCGTGCTCTTTGTATCCTTATGCCTGAACTGTAGCTTGAGATGAGACACTGAAGTCTATGATTTATAGAACTGGAAGACATATGGGAGTTGTTGGGCATTGAGGTTGTGATCAGGTGATGGTACAATGGCAGCTAGAGCCACATGACAATGGAAGTCATGAGGGACAGAAATCAAGAGTTGCCAAATACAAGGAGGAAACAGATATGTGGGAAGAGCAGTGGAGAGGGGACCCCGATGGCTTTCAACTTCATGAAATGCCCCGACTAGACCCCCAGAGAGTCAACGCACTGTCCAAGTAAGTCACCCTTCACTTAATTAAGCTAGCTTGAAAGTGCCTCTTGATTGCAGGCCACATTCTCTTATTCAGACCCTGTGTCACCCTGGTCCCGCCACTTTCCTTCTTTTATCTGTTTCATCTTGTGTAAAACAAGGCCACTAAATTAGATAACTCCCCAAGTCCCTTTAGATTTCAGGAATCCATACTTTTAATTATCAGAGCTAGCCATCTATGAAGTCTTATGAAGCAGACAATTCTGCTCTTCTTTTGGTCCTCCCTGTGTAGGCTGGTTTCGATGGCATGGCTAGTGAGAAGAACCATTCACTGCTAATCAAGGTTGTCCTAAATAGAAAGATGTTGTCAGGGAGAAGCTTTCCTACCAAGCTGCTGTGTGTAGACTGGACAAAAGACCACCTCAGGTCTGTCTTGTCCTGAGCCCTCTAGTAGGCCCTGGCAATATAAGAGAGAGCTGTTGGCAGACTTGGCACATTCTCTGTCTAAATGAACACTGTGGTGTAACTACAGCTTTGTTGATTGTATATCAATTTGATGGACTAACTATGGAATGGTAATTAAGCCAAAGAGAACATTCAGAAGTACTTATTGCTATTTGCTGTCTGCTCAATCCCCAGAGCCCTACAATAAATAGAACCATGAGTTTAATTAATACTTGCAGGTCTGATTACCCATTTACACTAGGCCTTAGTAGACCAGAGGTTAAACTTTCAAACACATTCAACTGTGAGTGATGTGGAAAATGTCTGCATTAGCCCGTGGCCAAAATCTGTACCTACATTGTGATGAGTCCCTGGAGGTCCCCTGTTGGGACCCATAAATTAAAATTTGGGTATTGAGAGAGGGATGCTCAGGCTGCCAGAATTGCCTGGCTTTGTATTTATTGCATGCATATTCTCTCTGCAGGCATGGAGACTTGGTGTTTTCTCCTGACGCTCCTAATATGACTCCTATTTATGTTGGTAAAGACAGGATAGCTGTTTCCTTTCTCACTGCACCTCAAACCTACTTTCTACAGGTCTGAAACAGACAGAGAAAACTGACTAGGGATTGGGATAGCACCCTGGGATGCAGATAGGGAAGTTACAAGGCTCACCAGGCTCTCCATCACTGCATCTGGTGTAGAGCCAGTGCTCACCAATGCTTGTGGTTATGTTTGTCATTGATGTTTTCAGTGGAGGATCTGGTGAGATGCTCAGTTGGCAGAGTGCTTCCATGCAAGGATGAGGACCAGAGGCTGCATCTCCAACAACCATATAAAAAGCTGGAGATACTGATGAGGGCTTATAGTCTTGGTGCTGGAGGAAAGAGTAGAAGATGCCCAGGACTCATGGGCCATTTGTTTGTAGAACTGGAAAGGTCCAGTTTCTGTGAGAGACCCTGTCTCAGAACAATAAGGGGGAATGCAGTTGAGGAAGACAATAACATTCACCTTGACCTCTGGCCTCCACACCTAGGCTCACACGTGCTTACATGTGGACATGCACATTCTTATTTGTCCCCCACACCAAGAGTTACACTAGTGCACTTTCCTGGCTCTCAACAATCTTATCTGGAGGGTGTGGTCACAAGAGGCACACCCTGGGTTTTGCTGTGAGATAATGTGGAGATCACTGGAATGCATTATCTGGTGGATTGCTGGGCTTGTGAAGGTGGACCCTACACTAGAGCTGATGCATCTTTGTCAGGACCATGCCGGATGCTTCTTAGTCACGGTTTTACCTCATCTTTCCAACACAAGGATGCCTGTCATTCCCCACATTACAGGGGCATACACTGAGGCCCTGGGAGCTTATGCAGTTTGCCAGTTGGCTGTGATGGTTGGCAACTAGACTGGACTTAGCATCACCTGGGAGAATGATGAGACACACCTTTGGTGGGTGTGTCTGGGATGGGGTGTTCAGAGAGGATTCCCTGAGCAGGAAAGAACAGGAGAAGGCTGACTAGTCACTGGCATCCTGCTCTTTGCTTCTGGTCCGCTGTTTTGGGAGCGGCTACTCTCTACTATGTGTTTCCAATACCAGTATGCTCTGCTCAAGAGCACAGGGTCTAGCAACATAGCCGAGCCCTTTGAGACCATGAACCAAAATACGTCTTTCCTCACATAGGTTGTGTCAGTCAGGTACCTTGCTACAGCCATGACAAAGCTAACCAACATACTGACGATCCCAAAGGTGGGGTTCCAAAGTTAACCTGAACAGGAGTCCTAACAACTAGAGAGACTAATCATATGTGAGACTGGTTCCTCCTCCTGAGGGCTGAACAGGGGCTGACAGATGAGAAAAACATTCCTTACTCCATCTAGATAAGTATGGCCTAAAGGAGGGACGTTCCTAGTTGGATGTAGTGATGTGCATTTTGAAATAGCAATAGGCTTAGGTTGGGTAAAAGACAAGGGAGTATTTTTGAAGTTCACTTAATTTTTAAATTATGTCTCTATTTTATATATGTGTGGTTTGTGAGGTACTTGCAAAGGCCATATGAGGGTGTTGGATCCCCTGGAGCTAGAGTCACAGGCAGTTGTGAGTTGCCCAACATGAGTGTTGGGAACTGAATTTGGGTTCTTACATGAGGAATAGATGCTCTGGGCCATCTTGTCAGCCCTCCAGGAAGTACTTTCCCAATAAGAAAATTAAAGAGAAATAGTGATACCAAGGATAGGAGCAAAGAAATAAGAATTGAAAGCAGGGGTGGGGGAGAAAGAAAATGAGGAAAGACAGAGGAAATAAATTCAATAAAGAAATGAACCAGCAAGAGGGAACGACAGGGAGAAGGAACTCACAAGCTGTTGAACTATGATGGTGAAAGAGCTGTCCTAGAGTGGACCCCCACACACTGCACATTTTAATAAAGTATCCTCTGCTGGGTCAGCCATGATCCAGCCATGCCTCTCAGAGCGAGAGAAGGGTCACTTCTGGCGATGGGCATAAAATGTTTCCTCATAGTCAGGAGACTGTACTGTCAGGAGACTGTACTGTCAGGAGACTGTACTGTCCAGAGGAAGTGCCAGTCCAAGCACAATGTAGTGTCCACTTCCAAATGTTTAATGTGTAAGGAAGACATGCTTATCCACAGCGAGGTAGGAGCATTTCCATAACACACAAAGCAACAGTCCAAAGATAGGGTGAAGTATCTGTAACCACATCAAGCATTTTGAAGTACTTTGAAAGAACAAGAGGCAATCTTGACCTACACAGGAATCTATTTGTGAGACTTGGCTTCATAAAAGTTATTGGTACCTCTATGTAAACTAAGCTCACTAAATTAAACAAAGCATCTAATGGCAAAGTAAAGAAATGTCTACACTAGAAACCAGAGTTCCAAAGCAGACTCTACAACAGGTTTGTGATGAGTAATTTTGACCATCAGTTTGAATGAATGAAAAATAAGGTACATGTTTAGGTATGTCTGAGGACATTTGAGAGGAGATTCTAAGGTGTAGTCGATCATATGGGTTTTTGTTTTGGACCGAATGAGAAGAGAAAAAGAAGAAAGGCATCAGAAGGTCACTATCCCCCCTTTCCTGCTTCTGGACCCACCAAGATGTGAGCAAGAGGCCTCATGTTCCTGCTCCCACAGCCACAAGCCATTCTCACTTTCCCTGCCATAATGAACTGAACCTTCAAACCAAGAGTAGCAAGACTCTTTTCTGTCTTAAGTTGCTTCCTCTCAGGTATTTGGTTATAGCAATGAGACAAGAATATAGGCTGTGCCAATCTATGTTCTAATGCTTTTTTTTTTATCTTTTTGGCTCCTATTTTTTTGAGACAGTGTCTTCTTATATAGCTCAGACTGATCTTGAATTAGCAAACTTCTTCCCTTCAGCTCCTGATTTTAGCTAACAGGCATGTAAATACCACACCCAGAACTATGGCGTTTTAAAAGCTGCTTCTTAGTATGATCCCACCCATTCTCACCAGAATTAAATGAACATCCTGCTCATGTATTAATGAATTAGATCAACCCTATAACTATATAATGAAAATATAGTAATTGAAGAGAATTTTGTAAACCTCAGTTACCTGATTCAGGTAGCAAGAGCCCAAAGAGGAAGGGGGAAGCTCAGATAAGACCAGGAGGATTAGTCTAGCTATATTTTCTCTCTTCCTTAAGAAATTGGATCAATATATGATCGATATGGTTAAGCATCATATAATCGATTGGAAAATTAAAACCAAAGAGAAGAAATATCTTGTTGATTGCATAATAGAAAGAGAGACCTCATTATGTAGATGTGGCCTAACTCTACACTAGTAAATGCAGTAAAGAGCAAAGAGGAAAATTGAGGCAATTTCCTGAATTATTCAAGGAAAAAAATTCCCCTTTGCTTCAATTATTCATACAGTACTTTTCTTTGAAATGAGGAGAGTGGGGGAAATGGGGGGAGGGAGAAAAGAAAGCAAGCTTGATTGCGCCAATTCTCCACTTCATTTTGTGGATTAAGCTACCTCTATAGACATTATTCCTCACCCTTGTTTACTTCTTGACAAACTATTTCTTCCCCATTGTGTGTATGCAGATTTTACCCACCCTACGATTTTCTCTAGTTAAACGATAGGAATTTGAACTACCACTATTTTCCTCCCCCCATAAGTAGGATGCATATAAAAAGACCAATTTCCCAGTAATCCAGCTTACTCTAAACATTCCACCCACAAGGCAGTGAGCTAGGGAAAACTAGAATTCTGCCTGAAGATGTAAATCATAATTATCATCAAAAGAGTGAGCTCACCTTTACCTCCTTGGTGATAGGAACGATCAGTGTTTGGATCTAGAATGGAAAGTGTTGAACATACAGCATGAATGTCCCTGAAGATGTTTTTGCCAGTTCCAGCACAGGTGACACGCAGGTGGCATGTGGCAAGAGAGAGCCAGCTCTAATTGTATGTTGATTAGTACCAAATCCAGGAGGATAGCAGTGCTAATAGAAAATGTATAGCCCATTTTCATGAGATGGAAGGAAAGTGCTTTGAGAAAGGAATACCTGTTGTAGACACACATAGAATTGCTATATGGATAAATGGTAGCTTTGTGTGTCAATCATCTTTTCTCTACGATTTGTTTATTTTATGTGTGTGGATGATTTGCCTGCATGTATGTCTGTGTACCATGTGTGTGCAGTGTCCACAGAGGCCAGAAGAAGGCACATAGAATTGGAGTTACAGATGGCAGTGAACTGCCATATGGGTGCTGGGAACCAAACCCAGGTCCTCTGCAAGAGCAGCAAGTTCTCCTAACTGCTGGGCTATCTTCCCAGGCCCCGTGTGCCAATCATTTTAAGATTACCTCATGTGGTTCACACATAGAGGAGCAGCAGGAAGAATTACTCTGAGAAACAGAAATTTGGAGGAACTGGTAAGAGCAAAGAATTAAAGGCAAAAAAAGATGTTAAGCAGACCATTAATTCTGATCTCCCAGAATAGGAAGCTGTGAGACCTTATTCAATGGTTTTTCTTGGTGTTCCCAAGGGAGCATATGAAACAGAATGGGCTGAAGTCAACTGAGCATAAAGTTCATCTTCTTTGAGTCATATAAGGCTACTTTCCTGGATTTTCGCTGTGTGTAGGCCCTTCTATGACTCCAGTCTCACGGCTAAGGAGTCCTGAGAGGAAAGACTATAGTATGAAGGCTGTTTGTTCATTTGTTTGTTTCCTGGCTGCCCAGACTCCCGAAATAACCACACAGAAACTCTATTATTTGCAGCACTATTTGACCAATAGCTTAAGCATATTTCTCCATTAATCTGTGTATCACCACGTGGCTGTGGCTTACTGGCAAAGTTTCAGCATGTGACTCTGCCCTTCTTTCTCCCAGCATTCAGTTTAGTTTTCCTCACCTAGCCTAGCTCTGTTCTACCCTATCAGGCCAAGCCAATTTCTTTATTAACTAATGGTATTCACAGCATACAGAGGGAAATCCCACATCAAAAGACTGTTATTGTCTGTGTCCTAGGATTAACTTACTGGCTTTGTAGCTTCTCAGAAGAATGCTCAGAGGGCTAACTGTTGTGTATCTGCGTGGCTGACAGTATGTAGTTAACTCTCTCTGCCTCTTTAGTTGTTGCTTCTGGCCTGTCGTGAACCCAGGTCCTCCTTTGCAATGTTGTTTTTGCACCCTACCTCATGCTCAACTGGAGCCCTTGGTGGGAAGGTCCCTGGATGTTACAGTTTCTGCTCCACATTGTTTGAAAACTATGAAGTTTTACTATTGAATTAAACTACGAATTACTTGATCTTGAATCAGAAACTATTCATTTTAATACGCACATAATTTTGTGTATCGGGCTTTCAAAAAGTGCATGTGGAATGAATCTCTTAATTAGCCCTGCTCTGTGACAATAATGAGGTAAATGATAGGTTATGCTTTTTAAATAATTTTATGGTATCAACTATGGTTTTGTGCAAGTTTTAGGATTATTACATAACTATCACTTTGTGGGGTTTTGAAAAATTAGAAGATGATGAAGCATTTTAATAAAAGCCTACCATCCTGGTGGCTGTTAACACAGTTCTTTCTCAAGTGTGAAAGTCTTCTATTTGGGAATACTTGCTTCTAAGTGTCTTTTTTATTGGGGGGTGGTGGTGACAAAAACATTTTCCACACCTCAAGAAGAGGAGGAGTTCATTATGTCAGTGAGTCAACATACCAAATCCTAGCAAACAGCACAGGACTGATAGAAATAATCTCAACTCTGTATTTGTGTTTGTATTTAAAAAGTAGAATAAATAATTTTTTTAACAGGGGAGCATAAATACAACCTCTTGCGATCTGAAGCAGAGCCCAAGCTTCCTGCATTCATGGGCACAGCTTCCTTCTACCGTTCTGTAGTACGCTACCAGGAAAAGAGTTCACTAGGGTTCTACCAATTTGTATTTTCCCCCATGAATTTGGAGCAGAGAAGATGTATCTCAACAAAAGCAACCTTAGAGTTTGTCTGGTAGGATGTCTGAGGCTATGAAAACTTGGACTCCATGTTCATCTTTGGTTGAGTTTCTCCTCATGGCTCCATGCAGAGGAGCCATTCCTTTTTCCTACTGTGTTTGATCTGCTTTAGTCTGGAAATCTGCTTAGATGGTGATGTCAGCCCTCTGCTACATGTCGCAGGCAGAGGTAGACTGGTTACCATGTTCAGTGAACCCTGACATGCCCAACTTGTTGGTTAACTTGACATCTTATCCAAGCAAGAGTTTCCAGAAAAGCTAACCCTACAGTCTTTTCTAATTTATTGTTCCACTTCCTGTCCTTTGCTGATGTCTACCACTTCTTGGGAAAGGAAGGAGATGGATCAGGAAGGAAAAAGTAAAGAGAAAGGAAAAAAAAGAGAAATGAAAGAAGAAAGAAAAGAATTGCCTTAGCATTCAGGAACAAATGCCTCTCCTCTCTCTTCCTTGTTCTGCTTCATGGCTTAATAAATCCACCAGATCAGGGGATACAGTGTGTTCTATTGACAATAGGCAGAACCACAGACAACTGCCATTCAGTTTTATTTTTACTGTTGAAGAATTTCATGCATGCATATTGTATGTTTTGATCATATATATGCCCCCATTCTTCCACTCGCATGCATTCACCTCCCAACTTTATGTATTCTTTTAAAAAACCTACTGAGTCCACTTAGCACTACCTGTATATGCATGGGTATGGAACCATCTACTAGAGAATGGGTAGTCTCCCAGGGGCTGCATCCCTGAAGAAAACTGGCTTTGCTTCTCTCAGCTACTCTCAGATGCCAACAGTTTCTCAGTCATAGCTAGGACTTCTTGAGCCCCTCCACAACCCATGCTGGGATTTTGGTTGACTTGATTTGGTGTAGGCCTTGTACATTATTTTTGGACCCATTTGTGGTACCAGGCATAAGTTCCATCACGTGGAGTGGACCTTAACTCCAAAGTGAAATAGTTGGTTACTTCCATAACATTCATGCCACCATTACATGAGTGGGCACATTTTGCCAGCCTATCATCAATTGTTCAAAGGGTTGGTCCACATCTTGGTAAGACTTGATGACTTCTCTTACATGGTGGTATGCATAGAACCTTCTAACCCTGTAAAAGTTACCCAGTGAGTGTGAAGTTTCCAGGTTGTTACCATCCTGATTTCCTCATGTCCTATGACTCAAGTCTCTGTGGTGTCTTCAGCAGTAAGGTTTTACTATTGACTTCTTGAGGACACTCAAGAGTAATAGCAATAATAACTTATAATGTTTTGTGTATGATCCAAATGGAGATTAGAGACCTAAGGTGGTCTTAACCCAGCTGAGCAGGATTGCAGAATTGGTCCAAGAGAACAGGCGTGTTATTAATATTACCTGGCATGCTCTGATAGACTAAGAATTGAGTCCATATGTTTGATTTGGCTTGTAATAGTTGATCTCTGGGTGTAGTATCTCATTTGCTAATTATATTTAAAATGTTTTTTCTCTCTATTTGTATTTCTCTGTCTCTCTTATTTAGCATCTGTCTGTCTGTCTATATGGCCTTCAGTCTTGCAGACTAACCTGCATGTCACTTTGAAATCCTGTTATTGTGGGTTCCCTCTTCCAACCTTTTCTACACTGGGACCATACATACCACTTCTACAAAGGTTCAAACTTCATAATGTTGAAATATGCAGTAGGTTCTGTTTACTCAGCGGTTACTTTACAAAGACACACTCCTGCTTTCCAATATGTATTGCTCCCAGTGGTTTGAGAAGCCCTCCTGGCTGGCAATGCCCAGCCACTGAAGCGGGGTTCTGAAAATAGGTGAGAACAAACACAGACTAAAGCCATATTTCTCAGTCTTGGACCGTAGGCTCAGCATTGGCTATTTGCTGTTTTGAGGATGTGTGGAAGGAAGTACTGTCAGTGGTCAAGTTTTTAGCTTTTGCTGTTTAAGGGAAAATGGAAGAAGATGTGAAGTAGCTCACAGATATTGGGGTAGTAAGTGAACAATAGCAACCAGGTGACTTTGTAACGTGGCATTGGAATTTGATATGCTGGCACTGAACCATCCAAAACACTTTTTTATTGATTTTTATTAAGCTCTACACTTTTCTCTGCACCCTCCCTGCCTCTCCCTCCCCCTTCAACCCTCTCCCAAGGTCCCTATGCTCCCAATTTACTCAGGAGATCTTCTCTTTTTCTACTTTTCATGTGGATTAGATCTATGTATGTCTCCCTTAGTGTCCTCATTGTTGTCTAGGTTCTCTGGGATTGTGATTTGTGGGCTGGTTTTCTTTGCTTTATGTTTAAAAACCGCTTATGAGTGAGAACATGTGATAATTGTCTTTCTGTGTCTGGTCATCACTCAAAATGATGTTTTCTAGCTCCATCCATTTCCTGCAAAATTCAAGATGTCATTATTTTTTTCTGCTGTGTAGTACTCCATTGTGCAAATATACCACATTTTCCTTATCCATTCTT
>LOEQ01015488.1:0-15337 GCA_001685075.1 Bramus lutescens
TACACAGCTTTTATAATATAGAAAAATCTCTTCTTAAGCTTTTAAAATTTGCTTGCAATTCCTCTAATATGCATAAGTCAATACCTTTTCTGGTTTTGTTGCCCTCTACCTAACCCCTACATACATACATTCTCTGCATTAATTGGTGAGAAATTTATGAAACACAGTATTGATCATATTTATTCCCTCAGCACCTCCTAGATACAAATCCTGCTTCTCTATTCTTGCTTCATTTTAGTGCTTAGGCAAGGGAATCATTTTAGCACTCACATTTTGTAATAGCTTTTTTAGTGGATTCAATGAGAAATACTTTTCACAGGTTTGGGTGTTTGAATACATTGTCCCTAATTGGTGGCAGTATCTGCAGAAATCTTGATACCTTTAAGAGGTGTGGCCTTGCTGAAGGAAGTATGTCTCCTAGGTAGGGCACTGAGAGGTTATAATCTTGTCCCACTTAAAGTTGGCTCTGTTGCTTCATGCCTGTGGTTGAAGGTCGGATGTCTCAGTTTCCTGCTCTGACTGCCTGCTGTCACACTTTCCTGCCACTATGGAGTCTCCCTCTGGAATTATATGTCAAAATAAACTCTTCCTTTAAAAGTTTCCTTGCTCATGGTATTTTATCACAGAAACAGAAAAATAATTAATATAGCTGCTCTTCTATAGTCCTCATTATTGTCAGTAAGAGCTGATCATGTTGCCAGAGACAATTTTTCCTTCAAAGCATTGTGTTGTCTCAATTCTGAAGTAATTAACTTGTTACTTTACTATTAACAGCAACCATTTAGCACATTTTTTTCTGCATTTTAATAACACTTGAATTCTTCAAATAAGTTAAGAAGAAGTATTTTGATTTATACAAGTTCCTCCCTAGATATGTGGCCACAGCTCTTTTCTTCATTTCTTGGTAAGTTTTTTGCAGTTTAAGTTTTTTACAGCTCACTTTGGATGCAATTTCTGTCCCTTGTCCCTTGGTCACTACATGTACCTATATTTAAACAGTAGATATAAAATAAATACTAATAGTATAGTCACTGTTAGAATGAAACAATGTGGCTTACTGCTACTCTATCATTCTAGGCAATCACATGGAATCTCATTTATGCATAAGGTTAATACACTAAAACTTTACAAAGTTCAAACTATTTTAGAATAGTGTTAACAGAGTCACTTCAATGTCAAGCATGAACTCTAACATTTTTAGTTATGTAAGTGCAATTTTATATAAAAATGTTACATAAAATGTTTCACTAAATTTGAATAAAGACTGACAGGTATTACTTCAAAATTGTTATAATTAGCAAGTTAATACATAAACATATGGATATTTTTAAATATTTGCTACTATACTATATATATATTGTTTTAGCATACACAATCATCAAACACTCTACTTGTGTAAATGAACATTGTATTACACTATTTATGGACTTTTGCTTTATTACTTTCAATGAAGAATCTATTATACATTATCTGAAGACTCCACTTTGATCTTCATACCTTGATGAGGCAGAACTTCTGCACTATCTCTTTTAGGGGAAAACATATTGAGAAGAAATATAATACAGATTTTGTTTTTTTAATTTTCTACTGATCAAATGTATTCAATCTTATATCTTGTTTCCACTCGTTTGAAGGAAAACATGACATGTTAGTTGCTTAAAACAGTGAGATGTATCATAGACTACTCTCAGGCAGCAGATTAAAGAAGCATTGTCCGGTGATTTCTGCCATGTGTACTGACGTACATGCCATGGAGGAATCCATGTACAATGATGATGATGGATGTGTAGGGATGAGCAGCTATACTGTGGGCAGTTGCAGCTTGAGTTCATAAGGCTTTAGGGCTCAGCTGACAGACTTGGAGACTAATCGCTGCAGGTACTTGGACTAGAGACTTAAGATTCCTGCCTTTAGAAGCTGGAGACTAATAATGGTAAATGCTCAAGCTACAGGGTAATCTTCTGTCTTAGAGTTTTCAGGGCAGTGAATAGACACCATAACTTCAGCAACTCTTAGAAATGAAAACATTTAATTGAGGTGTTAGCTTACAATTTCAGAAGTTTAGTCCATTATCATCATGTTGGAGCTCATGGTGACATACAGGCAGATGTGGTGCTGGAGCAGAGAGGCATACGTCTTGTAGGCATAGGTAGTTGACTGACATGCTGTATGGTATCCTGTGATTGGGAAATATCAAAGCCTGTCCCCATAGTGACACACTTCCTCAAACAAGGCCATACCCACTCCAATATAACCACACCTCTGATGTGGAATTTCCCTCTTTATGCTGTGAATTTCATTGGTTAATAAAGAAACTAGCTTGGCTTGATAGGGTAGAACAAAGCTAGGTGGGAAAAACTAAACTAAATGCTTGGAGAAGGAAGCTGGAGTCAGGGGAGAAGCCATAGAGCTGCCACCAGAGAAAGAGATGTTGAACCTTGCTGGTAGGCCACGACCCTTGTGGTAAAATATAAAATGATGAAAATGGGTTAAATGTAAGAGCTAGTTATCAATATGCTTAATTAGCCAAGCAGTGATTTAATTAATAGGTTCTGTGTGGTTATTTTGGAAGTCTAGGCAGTGGGGAAATAAACAAGTGGCCTCTTTACAACAAATTGGCGCTCCAATGTGTGCTAGTTAAATCCACATAAAACATGAGGGGGCTTGGGAGGAAATCTAAACACTAAAAAACAAAGTTTAACTTCATTTTCTCCTGGATGGGCTTTGCTTCCTGCCAGCATGCTACAGATCTTTTAAGAGAGGTATTTTTGATTCAGCAGTAGCAGAAAACAAAAAGCTGCATGGCTTTGAAATGGCAGTTTTCTGGGCCATGCTTCCAGCACAAACTTGCTCTTTTAGGAGGCCAAGAATAAAAATGGGTTTGTGGGAAGCACGCTGCAAGTTACTTGGTGGCAACATGGGCCAACTGGTTGTCAGAGTTGAAGCGGTGAGGATAGCTTCCACCAACAGTATTGGGCACTAGTGGAATTCTGCCATGTTAGACTGGGCAGAGCAAGCAGGCAGGGTGATATTTCCCCTAGCAGTGATGCCTTTTAGGATTTTAAGAAGTGCTTAGCATTTTAAGAAGTCATCCTGGTAATAAAAGGATTATAGATATGGAATAAGAACAAATTCAGACATAAAAGACTTCTATATGAGACACAGTTTGTTTAAAAATATGTAGGCTTAGGAGAGAGAAGATAAAGAGCATAGAGAGTCATGAAAGGAAATAAATGATTTAGAAAAAAATATAAAACCAAATTTTAAAGAAACAGAGCACAGACAGTCATAGATTAAAGGAGTAAAGAAAATAAAATAAATATTAAAAAGTAATAGAGTAACAAAATAATAAGCCATGTAAAGATGTAAAATACTCAAGGAGTCTGGATTATGTATATTATTGTGTTTTCTTTGAGATTTTTGACTGTGAAGGAGCTAAGTAACCAACATAGGTACTTTAAAAGTACCTTGACTTTAGAGTTTGAGCATAAGGGTATGTTGCTTTGGAAAAGAGGTTATTCTTTTGTTTCCACAGAGGATGAGAACCTGTGGAATCATTAGAGATTAATATTGTTTGATGGACCAAGACCACCCAAAAGGTTGCTGTGAACAACCCCAAAAATTATTTTGCATAATAAACAGAAGGTAGTAGCTTGGAGAGAACTATGCCCAAATTCCAAAATTTGTTTATAAATGTTTGTTTACATTTAAAGGGGGATATTCTATAGAGATTTGCATTGGTTTGATTCTTGCTTTATTGATACAAATTTAAGGTCAATATTGCTATATATGTATATATATATATATATATGCTCTTGATTAAGGTATTGTGTTTGTGCAGCTCATTTAAAACTGTAATGTATAATTAAGAAATATCAGTTAATAGAAAGTCGCACATGATAGTCAAGCTTGTAGTCATGTTAGTTAGGTTTTCTAGATGTACCCAGATGGATTTCAGATGGATAGGCATTCTTCAAACCTTTTAGAGACTACAGAATATGGCATTTAATATGTTTTAAGAATTTAGAACTTTTCATGACAATGAGACACATTTTCTCCTGGCTGCACAAATTACTTCAAGAGAAAGATGAGCATCAAAGAGGCTCCTTATGAAGTTGATTAGCCATTTGCGCAAACAAAACAAAACAACAAAAAAAAACTGTTCTTGCCTGGACTGCTTGATGAACTAGACATGCAGGACATGCAGAAAAATGAGTACTGAACTTGCCTAAAGGTGAGACGATCCTTTGGGATTCATGAAAGAGTCTGCTTCATGAAAGAGTCTACAAGACATCCTGCAGAACACAGAAAAATTTGACAAACAAACTGTCAATATAGACAGAACTGTCTCTGAAATTATCTGCTTTGTGAAAATGTCTTCTGGATACTATGGGCCTGTAGGCTGAAGATGGATGTGCCAATGGTATAGAAGAACTTTGAGTGACTGTCCAGGCAGTGAGAAGTCTCTGTCAATTCTAGAGTTTTAAAAGTTGCTTACAATACAGTTCCTGTTTATTTAGGTAATATTATATCCTACTGGAGTCTTTGATGGAATTGAAAAATTTATAGTTATAGTTTTCCTTAGTTATAATAAAAGATAACATAGATATAAATATTGTAACTGTAATTCTTGCTCAATAACTGTTTCTTTATATGTAATTTTACTATGTTAAAGATGAAGCCTTCTTTTCTATTTAAACAGAAAAAAAGGAGGTGATGTGGGATTCCCCTCTATATATTGTGGATACCATTGCTTAATAAAGAAATTGTCTTGGCCTGATAGGTTAGAGCAGAGCTATGCAGTGAAAACTAAACTTAATGTTGGGAGAAGGAAGGAAGTGTCAGGGGAGAAGCCATGGAGACAGATACACTGGAACCTTGCCCACAGGCCATGAGCCTTGTGGTAAAATATAATAATGGAAATCGATTAAATTAAGATGTAAAACTTACCCAATAAGAAGCTAGAGCTCATGGGCCACACATATGGTTTCTGTGTGAGTATTTCAGGAGTCTGCACAGCCAGGAAATGAACAAGTGGCTTCATACTACACACCTCCTAATAGTGTCACTCTCTATAAAATTATTGGCACCAATTACACTCAAACTGTCACATTCCACTCCCTCGCTCTCATAAGTTTGTAATACTATCACAATGAAAATTGCATTTAGTACAACTTCAAAAGTCCCCATAGTCTATAACAATCTCAACAATTTTTAAAATCCAAAGTTTGAAATTTCTTCTGAGACTCATACAATCTCTTAACTGTAATCCCTTGTAAAATTAAAATAAAAAACAAATTACATACTTCTAAAATATGTCTCAGAATATATATTTCCATTCCAAAACATGGAGAAAGGAGCATAGTGAGGAAATACTGGACCAAAGCAAGATCAAAAACTACCTAGGCTAACTCCAAACTCTTCATCTCTATGTCTGATGTTGAAAGGCTCTATAGATCTTCAACTTTGGTTCAGCTTTGTTGACTACAACATACTTTTTTCTCTTTTGCTGCTTCTACTCCCTGTTAACAGCTTTGCTTGGCAGGTATCCATGATTCTGTATCTCTAACATCTTGAGTTATCCAAGGAAATCCGGGCTTCAACTTCACAGATTCAAGCAACGGCCTTTTTACTAGGCCTCCATTCTGGGACAGCCCTGACAAATGCCTAGCTTCAAAAACTTTCTTTAGGCATGGAGGCAAAGTACACAACCCATTTCTTCTATCCTTAACTCTTAAGCCAGAACCACATGGCCAAAGTACCATGTTCTGCTTCTCATGAGATTAGAACACGGATCCCTGTTGAATTACATTTTTACCACCTCTCTGTCCTTTGCGGCCTAAAATGGGCTGTCCTGAAACTTGCTCTTTAGACCTGACTAGCCTCAGATTCAAAGATCAACAGCCTTTGTCATCTGGTTCTGGGAAAGGTATGCCCCACTACACTCAACTCTAACTTTTTCTTTAATTTCTTTTCACAAGTTGGAAATTTAGTGGGGTAGGATCTTGCCCTGAGTTCACCACTCCCTATATTCCATTTCTCAAACCATTTGTCTCCTCCTTGAACACAGCATTTAGCTTCACTCTACTTCCTGATACTATTTTTCTCCTCAAAATTTACATTTTGTAATTTATCCCACTCAGTTTGCTTTTTTTCATTATAAATATTCTTTATTTACCACTAATATCCATACAACAGAGTCTTTATTAGGTTGTCTTGAGATTTGTGCTACAAACAGAATTAATCCAAAACTTTATTTTAGCTTTAGCCAGACTCTTTGGACAAGGGCAAAGACAGCTACTTTCTTGACCAAAATATCACAAGACCAGTCTCTAGGCCACGTACTAACATTCATCTCATCTGAAACCTCTTTATCCCCACATTTCATCAAATCACCCTTAGCACCACTGTCTTCCATGTTCCTCCTAGTATGACTCATTAAGCAATGGTTAAGTCTATTGCTTTCCTAACCAAAAGTCCCAAAATCTATGTGACTCCAAACAAAAACATGTGTGGCTTCTGGCAGCAATACTCCACCCCTGGTACCAACTTTTGTGTTAAGGTTTTTATTGCTTGGAAGAGACAGCATGACCTCAAAAACACTTATAAAAGAAAACACTTAATTGAGGTGCCCACTTACAGTTTCAGAGGTTCAGTTCATTATCATGGTGGAAAGCATGGCAATATACATGCAGACATGGTGCTGGAGCTGACAGCCCTACACTTTGCAGGAAACAGGAAGTCAAGTGACATACTTGGTGGTATCCTGAACATATGGACCCTCAATGTCTGTCCCCACAGTGATACACTTTCCCCAACAAGGTCACACCCACTCCAACAAAGGTACAACTCCTAATAGTGCCATTCCCTAAGAGCTTATGGGGATAATTACACTTAAACTGCCACATGGTCTCATTTATGATTGTCATTGGCCCTGTACTTGACAACTGCTAAAATTTTCAGCTTTCCCTAGCATGCAATAGTCAGAGCATGAACATTATAAATTATCTAGTGTTTTAGCAACAGACCTTGAGAGTAAGGCCCCTTAATATTTAAGACAACGCAATCCTTGAAATCTCATAAACGCCACTTTTGGTTCTTCACATTGGTTCCATCATATCTTTCCTTATTTATGTTCCACCTCGCCTAATCTTGTTCTCTACTCTCTGCCCCAGTTCCTCTCCCAAATGCCTTCAGGTTACTAATGCCATTGACACCACTGCCAAAATGTTTTCCTTTTGTGATATACTCATGCTTGATCCATTGTAAAATTCTGAAGTAGGTTTGGTAGAAAAGTACTGGGTCTAATGTAATACAATACCAAAGGACAGAACAAATAGGAATTAAGAGGTGAATTTAAAGCTGGGTCTTGGGAGGTGGGTCAGTCAGTGAAATTGAGGCAGACTGAGGACTTGAGTCTGGTTCTCTAAAAGCTATGTTGTTTAAAAAATATGAAACAAAAACCCTCATGTGTGGAAGCCAGGGCTTCTAGCGCTGTTGCTTGGTATGGAGACAGATGTATCTTGAAGGCTTGCTGACCAGTCTCTTAGCCCAAACGGTGAACATGTTCAATGAGATACTACCAGACAAAAAGAAAAGAAAAGAAAAAGAAAGGAACCAATGAAGGAAGAAAATGAGGAAAGAAGGAAGAAGAGATTGAGAATGCCAACCTTTGCCTCCATGTGATCCTGTATTTGCAAGAGCACTGCATTCATACATACATCTATATAACACACAGACACTGTTTTAAAAGTGAGGTAAGCAGCCTGACTCTATAGCCTGGTATGGAGAGCAGATGAAGTCCTTATTCAGTGTATGTTGCTGCCATGGGCACAGTCATGTCAACGACCAGTGCCTCAGGTCCCTGGGAGAGGTAAAGCCTCCCCTAGGCGAAGTTCTGCTCAGCAGAAATTTTGACAGCATATAGAAACTATGAAATACAGCTTCCTTCTTATATGTTTCCCACCTCAGAGTGTTCCCCTAGAGAGACCACCCTCAGAGATTTGCTACCCCTGCCTCCTCTTTCAGTAAACCTGCCTCCTCGAAGCAAATGCCTAAATTAAACTTGTTGAGCTTCTGGCTGCAGGTGGTACCTTCCGCACACCAACTTTTCTGCACTTCTTTCTGTAGGCATGTCCGTTATCCATTCCTTCATCTCCTCTGTCAGGTCAATCTTTGTAATTACTCAGGATATGGTGGCCAGGGGATGGGGTATGGGTGTGACATGAAAATAAATAACTCTTTTTTGTACCAGTCACAGAACAGTTTCCGACACACTAACTACAGGCCTCAGTTTGAAATCAATGACAATGTTTGCATTCAGACCAATCACAATCAATCCTATTGAGTATGTACTTCTTATGTGAGAATACTTGTGGATAATCTAATATTTTAGTCCTTTCCTTGCCTAGAATGCTGCTTTCAAGGTCTGGAGTGGTCCTGATGGCAGCACTGACTCCTGCAGTGGGAGTCCAGGCTGTTGAAGTGGTTCTGGAAGATGGTGTGCTCTTACGGTACTTATGAAACGTGAGAAACTGTGGGACTGCCATGAAAATTCCTTACTCCACGATTCCAGGCAAAAGGAAAGGTTCCACCCACTGCCAGTCAAAGGCCAATAGCCTGATTCCAGGTGATTCACTAATTCACAGGGAGAAATAATCACTAAAGGATGCTGAAATAAAGCTCAGAATAGAAGTAATACTCCACAGCATTTAACAGAGCCTGGCAGCATTTCCTAGTGTTTCACGGTGCTTAGCCTACAGTGGTGCCTTAGGGCAAGTGAGTGTCTCTGATGTGGCTCAGGGTAAGTTTGTCATCTTTATCATCTGGGATTTGCGGACATGCAATACCCTACACTCAGAACCCACATTCTCTGAATATTGGTGTACGGGTAACATTTGTTCAAGTGTTTTCCTTTTGACTGTTTTAATTTGAATGAGAGTTTGTGAAAGTGCACTAGCCCACTCAAGTGTGGCTCTGGTAGTCCTTGTCCTTCTACCCAATTCCCTCCACTTTGCTAAAGATCATTAGATTGCATTCCTAAAGCTGGACACCAGGGTTTGCTCTCTTATTTGGGCACTTGTTCCCCTTGAGGCCTACAGCCACAAAATCAAAGTACTGAAGTCCAGCAATCAGAAGCCCCCTTTGGTTCATCTAAATAACATGCCTAATTAAAATTAAACATCTCATCCTAATATGGGCATTCCCCCTTTCCGTTTACAAACCAGCCTTGGCCTATGTGCCGCATCTGCCTGGTCTCTTACCAGAGGCTGCCCTTTTTCCCTGCAGGACAAAGACCCCCACCCACTTTCCCCTGCACACTTTCTTTCTCCCTCAACTTCTGTCTCCTTTACCACCACAAAGCAGGGCATTCTAACACAGGCCTCCTCTTTTTCTCTTGTTAAATGTCCTACCTGTACTGTCAATTGCTGTACTTTATTTGCCTGAGTCCAAAAGCAGCCACTATAACTTTTCTTCTTGCTTAGTAAAGGAACACTCTGAAGGATCCGTGTGTGCAAACAGGTGTTTGGGTATGATTTGTGCCTAATGTGGAGTCTGGCAGGGATCCCCGCTGTGCAAGATTTTCTTTCACTGTGTGGCCATGCTTAGATATAAAGTTTTTTTTGTTTTGTTTTGTTTTGTATTTGTTTTTTGTTTGTTTGTTTGTTTTGCTTTGCTTTAACTTTTCTTGCTTGATGGAACTCCACATTTCTGAAGTCATACTTTTCTTCAGCTCAGCAAAATACTTTGTTTTCTTTGTTTGGTCTCTGCTGTTTCTTTTGGAGACTCTAAAATTATCTGCATGTTTTTGTAGATATACTTTGAAAATCCTTGGAGTAATCTTTCATCACGCTTAAATATTTTGGTATTTTACACTGGGAATTGAGATTTTTAAGAAAATATCCATGAAATGTATTTCTAGGCACTTTTAGTTTCCTTATCATATAGACCAACGGCAGAGGAGCTAGACGCGTCTGTGGGCTGCATCTGGGCTGCGGTTTCCTGACGTACTGAAAGCAGCTGCTCTACAGCTACAGGCTTCCATGTGTTCCGTGTCGTGATCCGAAATTGTTAGCTTCATTTGGTTTTGTTAGTTTACAGTTTCTATGTTCTAGTGTCAGTTTCCCCATGATGTTTGGTCTTTGTAATGCTGCAAACACAGACAGTCTGTTGTTTTTGTGAAATTGCTCCCAGGACACTGCTTTACACTCTATTCTCCTCTTAGTTTGAGAATTCTTACCTACGTCCAGGTCCAGGTTTTTCATGAACTTCCTATGATTTTTCGGCACTTGACTGTATCAGATACACCTAAAGTGTGTGCTTCCTTTGAACTCAAAACTTTTTCCAAATACTTATTAAAATAAATCTGATTTTGTGTAGACAAAAAGTATATTCATATGCTGTGTTGATTTCTTTCATTGTGCTCTTTTCATGTTATCTGATACATGTAAGGACAGTTTGCTTTTCTAGCAGTTGCTGTTCATGTGTGAATCCACATCACACTTGACCTTGCTCAGTACTTAAATCCTCTCCTTAAGAAGAGCTACCTAAGGGTTTGTGCTGCCTCCTGCTGCGCTGTGCTCACTGACATTCAGTTTACCTTTTCTTGCCATGATTGCATTCATTTCCTGATTTCAACTTCAGTACCACACTATTATTGTCTCACTCCCTTCGGTTTGATTTCATCAGTTAGTGTAGGGCTCTTTCCCTAACTGTAGCTCCCATTTTTAGGTGCTTTTCTGATATGAGTTTTCAGAACTGCTTTGCATCCCACCTGAGATCTGTCCAAGGCTCCCTAGTTTATAACCATAGATTTTTAAACTGGACTTCTGATATGGGAATTATGTGATTGGAATTTTTTCCCCTTACTCTTTTTTTCTTCCGTGTGTGTGTGTGTGTGTGTGTGTGTGTGTGTGTGTTTGAGGTTGGTATAACTTCATTGATTTTAATTATGTGTGTTATTGTCTCCCTACTCCATCCGTCAGAGCTGAACTGTAAAATTGAAACCAGAAGGTGGCAGTTCTCAGTTAGTTCATGAAACTCAACTGTGAGTGTCCATGTTGTGCCCAGCCATTATTATATGTGTTTTGTTATGGAGCCTGAAGAAGGCTTCAATAATTTTGGCAGTGCCTGTAGTCACAGTCAATCAATTATTCCACTTTACAGGCCCCTGCATTTTTAACCAAGTAATGGCACATGCTGTTTGGAAGGTGGACATGTGCTTATGCATATCTGAAAGTTGATTTTCCTTTTACTGGCATAAGCATGCCTGTTACACTTTACCAGATAGATAGCAGTTTTCTGAAACTCCTTTAAGAAGTGCTAAGGTACATTTTGAATGGTGTCCTTCAAAAGTGGTTTTCATTGGTGATGTCTAGAGAAATCAAAGCAGCTGGAAGATGCCCCTGCTTAGTGTAATATTCTAATAATAATCTAACATTAGTTCTCTAAAATGAAGAGAATTATATTTTCAGTTGAAATATTATTATTTTGTGTTTGATTCTGAAGGAGAAAAAGATCTTCTCTACCTATTGTTCCTATCTGTGATTACATGTCCCCTGTGTGATTTCAGTATAAAATCATTAATATATCTATTAGCCATCTTGAGAGGTTATATGTCTTTCACTTTTGTAGTGTATTTGAGAAAGCCTTTCTTGCTTTAAAAGTATTATTTCATGATGGAGAAGATGGTTTCTGTGTCCAGGTTCTTACTAGGCAAGCCCAAAAAACTATGTTTGTATCTCAGAACCTACAAAAAGCTACATGCAGTGGCAAACATCCCTGTCTGTCCCTCCACAGCAATGGGAGATGGAGGTAGGAATGACCTAAAGGTTGTCCTCTGATCTTTTCATTTTATAACATGCATGCCCACACCAGAGCGCATGTGTAAAATCATATATGCATTTGCACATGTACACTCACATATCTCTCTGGTGATCAAATGCACAAAATAAAAAGTAAAAACATTTTTTTGAATAGCAGCAGTGACAAATAATTTTGAGAGAAGGGAGGTTAACATATTATGTCTTCATATAAAGGCATTCAGCTTAATTTTACATGACCATTGGTCTAGGAAACTCTGCCCAATGCTATGGCATCTGTTCAAATATGTTTATGCCAATATTAGGTACTTGACTCAGTTTTATAAGACTTACAGGTAATATTTGTTTCATGTCTTTCTATCAAAAGATTAAAATCCATGGTGTATTGTACCATTTTGTAGAATGAACTATGTCTTCACAAGTGTACATTTCAGAGAAAACGTACTGAGCATTAGTGTTGTGCTTGTCCAACCATTGTTATATGTGTTTTGTTATGGAGCCTGAAAAAGACTTCAAAAAATTTGGCAGAGCCTGTAGTCACACTCAATTACTACACTTTTCAGTGCTCTGATTCTTTTAGTCACACATGCTGTTAGACAGGGGCAAGCATGCGGGAATGCAATGCTGCATTACATCCATGTCCAGTCATCTCCTCCTTGGCAGCACCAAAGCTGGCTCTCCTTTCCACCCTGACATTCATAACTAGTGTCTGCCTTTGATAGAGCTCACAGACTTGATTTGGAGTTTGTTTCTCGCCTAGATCTGGACTCTCAGAAAACAAAGTTGTGCCTTCTAAGCCAGAGGAATCCTAGACATTTTACCTTTCATTACGTTCCCAGAGCCTTAAAATCTAACTTATTTGACGCTTTTAAAAGCAGTCTCATGGGCAGTCACAATGACTGTTTTGAGCATGCATCAGAAGCCAAAATACTATTGGTTGAAATCCCAGCTCTGCCACATTCTTGCTCTCTTGTTTGGAGATCATTGTTTAATATGTCATTGCGTCTATTCAATTCTTTGAAATATAATTAATACAGGTATTAATTTATCCACAGAAATACTGAAAATGACACCCAATTCACATTCTAGAACAATATAAAGGATAAAGGTCCATGTTTTCAATTCATTATTGCTGCCATTAAAATGACTTTTGCTTTTACTCCCAGATTTGTCTGTTCTGATTGATTTCTGAGTTCATTATAGATCATTATTGTACACTTTTCTGAGAGTTGTTCTCATGTGAGACTCTTTGAGCCTCTGATGAACATAGAATCTTGTATTGTATTCTACTAAGCCAGTCGAATTGTATCATCTAGTATATGAACACATTCAAATCAGTAATGGATAGATCTTTGAAATTTGGAGACTGGAATGTTATTTTCAGAGGAGCCATATTTAAGCACTGGGCATATTGTGGGTTGAAAGTTCTTGGAAATTCCTACAATACTGAGAGTGACTACATGGAGAGACAGTGCTGAGAGAGAGTAGGTTTGAATGATTTATTTAGACATTACATGGCTTATTCTAAATTCCTGAAATAAGAAATAATCTTGCTCTCACCTTGAGTCATTTCTCTATGTGTGATATTTTTTCTAGACATAATGTCAAGGAATGAGTAATAATCTGTTATAAAACTTTCTTATTCTCTATATAAATCTACCTTTATATTAGAGTAATTTCATAGTAGTGACTATTGTCTTCATCAATTATTTGAAATTATGAACCAATTTATGACTCTATGAACTGTTACCTAAGCTAATTTTGATTGATTATATAGTATTCATTAAACAAAGGAGATAAGTTTTTCCATAAATACCATTCTGGTTGAGCTGTTTCCTCTTACTTACCAATATGGACAAAATTGAGGAAAATATCATTTTCCATGTTGACCATGCTCTGTATGATTCCTATTATTTTATATTTTAAAAAGCAGTCCTGAGAGAAGATATTAATAATAGGTTATAGATTTAAAGTCAAAAAATGTTCCATTATAATCCCAAGGTCATATAGCTCAAATATGTGATGTGTCTTTGGAATTCACATTATGCTATTTTCAATATATTTTATTATTAAAGAATTAGTTAATAAAATTTATTGAACATTATGTACCAAGAAAAGTTTAATATAAGAATAGACCAATATAGTTCAGGAAATTATAGGGCAGACTAAAATTTTATGCAAATGTGTCAATATTTCATATCTGAGACAAAATACATATTTTTCTGCTTTCCATAATTTCAAATAAAATAATCAAATGATTGCAAAGAAGAAATTGAAAATACATGAGGGCAATATTCAAATGTCAATTTTAAGTTCACAAGTCCATTTTTAATATTTTTGTTTCATATATTCTACTGAGAACCTGAGTTTTACAGTGTTCTCCTTTAAGTGGAATCTTCTGCTTTAAAACAAGATCAAGCTAAATGAAAAATTGTGTTATCATTGAGGAAACCTTATAGTTTATTCAATTACACATGATATATTTGTGTATTTAACAAATAAAAATAAGATTAGCATAAAATATATCCTATAATTTTTGGAGCATATTTACATTAATAATAAGGTGCTAGAGAGATTATTCAGTGTTTAAGAGCACTTGCTGATATTAAACAAATTTGGTTCAATCGCCTGAACCTATGCTATGGCTTCTTCTGGCCTTCATGGGCATCAGGAATATGCATGGTACACATATATAAGCAAAGATTATACACATATAAAAAGTAAGTCTATAAAATATAAACACACACATGTAGTTGGAGGCCACTTGTTTGTTCCTGGCTGCCCAGACCACTAAATAATCCCAAAGAAACCATATTACATAAATCACTGCTTGGCCAATCACTTAAGCATATTGTTAGCTGGCTCTTATATCTTTGGTTAATCCATTTCTATCAATCTGTGTATTTCTATGTGGCTGTGACTTAGGTTCCACCTGGCATCTGCTTCTGGTGGAGTGACATGGCTTCTCATGACTCTGCCTTCTTTCCCTAGCATTCAGTTTAGTTAAAAAGGCAGACTTTGTGGTTCATGATTCCAATCCAAGCCAATGGAGACAGGAAGATCTCTAGGACTCACAGGGCAGCTGGCTTAGCTTAATTAGTGAGTTCTAAAACAATGAGGACATCATCTCAAAACTAAAGGTAGATGGCCATTTGAAGCATAACACCTGACAGTTATCCTCTGTCCTCCATATACATGTGTGGATATGGATACCGAAAAGTATATCCATGTGTACAAACCCATACATACATGGTGTAGGAGTTCCTTCTGTTTGTGTGTTGCTTTCATTGGTTAATGAATAAAGAAACTGCCTTGACCTTTTGATGAGGCAGAACTTAGGTAGGCAGAGAAGACAGAACTGGGAGGAAGAAAGCAGAGTCAGGGAGAAGCCATGGATCCTCCACCCGAGACAGACTCTTGTTGCCCTGATTCAAAAACCACACAAAAACCCAAACAAGAAAGAGAATTATAGACCAATCTCACTCATGAACATCGATACAAAAATTCTCAATAAA
>LOEQ01015490.1:0-11526 GCA_001685075.1 Bramus lutescens
GCAGAGTGGCCCGCTGCCACCGCGCTGCACCTAGCGGAGGCGGAGGCGTTCTGATTTACTGGTTACTTCACAAAGCTCCAACTCCAAGCTGGCCCTGTGCTCGCCTGGAGGAGCAGCCACTAGCGAACCCGGGGAGCAGCTTGCTGTGAGGAGGAGCCCGGAGCGAAACTGGTACCTTATTTTACTGTAATTGCAAAAGAAACGATGTGCCAGAGATTTATATTTAGAAGTTGTATGTTTCTACTTTTATGTAAATGGAGCAATTAGGGCCTGTCTTGTTTCTGCTAACTCGGATGCGTGAGCATTGCTGGGGAGCTGGTGTTTTCAATCACAATTAGCGAGCTGGTCAAGAAACAAAGTTCTTTTGAGGATAGAGCTCCTTTGTGCGGGTGGGGAGACCTGCATTTCGGTGCTGGCCTGTGGCTTGGGGTGACACACATCTTAGGGGCACAGCCAACTCTGGACTAGTGTGTTTGCCCTGAGCAGCAGCTGGGCCAGTATAAAGTTGGCAGAGATCAAGAAGTGAGAATATTCACTTTTTCTCTCCGGCAAACCGTATGTCCTCAAGCTTTCATCCAGACTATTAATCGCTCTCCCCTTACTATTCCCGAATCGAGGAGCCAGGCTTGGAAAGGAGGCCATTGTCCACGACTCTGTGGTTAGTGGCTGCTCATAGAACCTGTGATTCAGCCAAACATGCCAAACGGGATTGTGGACACCCTTAGCAGGTGACTGAGAAGTATCCTCTGATTCAGCTGAATGACAGGAGGCTGGTGGTTCAGAGGCACGGACAAGCTGCTAACAACTCAGGGTGTTTGGTTTCCTTCCCATGAAAAATCTGTTTCCAAAAAAAAAAAAAAAATCATGATTTCTGCCTCATCCCCACTGGGAAAGTGAACATGAAACGTGACTCTGGAATTGAAAAGGGCTTTCTAGGTGTTCTCGGCAGCTGAGGGTTATTCTGGGTTTAAGAAAGAAACCCTTGGCCTCCTTGTGAGCGGTCACCCCTCCCCCAAGGGGCAGTTCAGCGTCCAGAAAGCACAGGGAAGGATTCTGAGTGGGTCTTTTCTGGGTAGACTGTGGGAGTCCCTGGTGAAGCATCTCATCCAATGGCTTCAGTAGAGTATGGGTTTGGCAGACCTATCTTGTTTCCTACTGACCACAGCCTGGAGCCAGTTTGGACCAAATGTTAGATACAAGGATTTAGGCCAGAGACAGAACAGTGCTTTGCAGTCAAAATCAAAGGGGGGTATGGGGGATTAGGGGGTGTTGTACTTCAAAACAGAGGTGGAAAGGGAAAGGGGAACATTATAATTCCTCTGAAATGTATCAAAACTAACAAATCAGAAATAGTTACTCCCCAAACCCCGTTTTCCTAAAACTCACACTTTTCTCACAACTACCCGAATATCCCTCCAGGCCTCAGGCTACCTAAGAGGGCCTGCTCTCAGAGTGTTGAAGATCGTTAACTGAACAGTGCACCCAGATGCTAGAGCTCAAATGGGAAAAGAAAAAGAAAAAGGAGAAAAAAGTAAACTATTCTTCTTCGTTCCAGAACAGTGGCTCTCAGCAGAAACGTTCTGCTCCCCGGGACAACTGACATTGTTTTCAACTGCCACAACCAGGAAGGAGGTGCCGCTGGCATCTACTGAACAGAGGCCAAAGATGCTGAGAGCCTTCCCACAATGCACAGCACAGAATGGTGCCCACGCTAGAGAAATTAGCAATGATTATACACTGGAGAAGCCCTGAGTTAGAGTCATGATTGTAAGGCTTCACCCAATTCCCTTTCCATCCATGCTCCAAGAGGACTTGGAAACCCAGGCTACAACACTGGAAAGGATCCAGTTACGCAAAGTATTTGTGATTGAAGTGATGCTGCTTCCTCGTGTGGGTGTGGGTGTGGGTGTGTGTGATGCCCAATGGCTAGAGGCTCACAAGAGGCAACAGATAACTGACATTTCTTAGGCCACCTTGTTGTTCCCACCTATCTTCTCATATGTCCTCCATGCATTTTCTGCCAGCTTTTTGGGTCAAACCAAGGACAGTCTTGGTGGCAAGCAACAAATCTAAATAAACTGATTCATACCCAAGGTGTTGGAAGACAACATATTTGGGAAAAAAAAAGTAAATGAAAAACTGGCATCCTCACTTCAGCAATTCAGGTCAATCAACACATTAGAGAATTCCCCAAAGTAAATTTTACCAATGTGAGATAGCTATGTTTATCTTAACTTTTAAAAAGAAAAAAATCAAAAAATAATTTCATTTTATTGTCTAGTACCTTAAGAGAATGATATACAATAAACACCCAAAGGAGAAAAAAAAAGCAGAGTTCTTGCCTAAACCCTAGTGTACATTCCAAACAACATAATGTCCTGCGAATGTCTTATAAGGAAGTAGGAGTCTTAAAAGAAGGCTGTGGCCCTCCGGGTGCTGCTGCTCCTCTGAGAGTTCCCAGGCATGATTGTGAAAGACACAGGAAAGGGTCATCAACAGAAATGATAAATATCTCAGACAGAAGTAGCCAAAGACAAGCTAGCATGCATGTGAAGACTGTTCAAGTTCATGGCTTAGCTTCTGAGTGGCTCAGGTCATCCAGAAAGGAGAAGGTAAGTCAAAGTTCATCTGTCAATGGACAGAGCAATAAGGGGAGTGTCTTAGACATCATGACTCCATGTCATCTACTCCACGATGTGAATCATCGTCTACTCAGGTAAATGGTCATTTTAGAACCAAAAGCCTCAATCAACTCTGAAATGATTCATAAATGCCTGGATTTCTTCCCAAGAATGGCTAGTACATGCAGAAACTCAATAATCACTTGTAACCTATAGAGAAACCACACAAAAAATGCCTTCTCAAGATTCTGACCAACATGCATAATGTTCATAAATGATCATAACGCAGTTTAAACATCTGCTACCTAAATTGGTTTATTTCCCCCTAGAAGATTATGGGAAGCATTCTCAAAGGAACCTAGACCAGAGCATTACCTTCCTTCCCTTACCTGGATCCCCTAAGACATCAAGTCCCTGGTTCCTGGGTTGAAGACACCGAGATTTAACATATAATAGATTCTATTAGAATGCTAAGACAACAGAGACTTTGATTCCAATCCAATTTTGCTTATCCACAAAGATACCTCTAGAACGTGTCCTCCAATTATAGATCCAAGAGGGGAAAGCCAATAAAAAGCTTGAAGCTGTCCTCTGTCTGTTTGTGCGTGTGTGTGTGTGTATGTGTGTGTATGTGTGTGTGTGTGTGTGTGTGGAGTGAGTGTGCGTGTGTACGTTAGATCAGGGAATTGCTCCCTCCTGCATGTCCTGATAAAGTCCAAAGGTTGTGTCCCTCTGTGGGAGCAGCTCCCAGGCACGTCTAAGCCACAGTGGCTGGGGTGCTGCTCCTCACTGCACTGTGACCTCCCCAGTGCATGCCCTGGCAGCACATGCTGGCAGCAGCCCGGCCTGGTCAATAAATATTTCCAGGAGCCCTCCTCTAATCTCAGGAAGGTCAGGTTTGGAAAGGTGGACTAGTAAGCAGGACTCTGTCTGCTTTAATCAGTTTGGGGGAGCAAAGTGTAAGAAAGGACAATAATCTTGTGTCATTTAGCTGGAGTCACTGAATTCTGTAATCTTAAGCTTTCCAAAGACAATTTACGGCCACAGTCCCTGCTCTGACCACTTACTCACTCCTCCTGAAAGAGGGGCTGAAATGATAGGTGGAGGAACAGCTGTTCTAGTAAAGGTGAAAATCTTGTCTCTCAAAGACCATTTGTGATCGCTTTAATGAAACGACTGGAAAGTCAATAATGCCATTTTGGTCAACTCCAACACCATTTATCTATGAAGTGTGAACAATTACAATGGTGCTCCCAGTAGAGAAGAGTTCACCAATAACTTCCTTAACTTTCAAGAAGCTTTTGTTTTATTAGATGCTGTTAGCTTCATGTTAGTCACAGGGGGGAAAAATGCCCACATACACACGCACGACTAAATGTAGTCAGTTTGCTCAGCTGCTGCTGACGTCACTGCTGCCCACTAGGAGTGAGTTACTGTAATAACCCCCTTTTATTAATCATAGGCTGGAGGAAGCACAAAATGAGTGACATCATTAAGCAAAGGGCTGGCTAACTCATGCTCCAATTTACTCAGCTTTATTATACCACTTCTCAAGTGTCATATGAAAGTGATTACCGTTTCACACTTTCCCCGTCTGAGCAGCCATTGCTAACCTTCGCTTCAGACACCCAGAGAAGACTTCGTTTTTCATACAAAGGCACCAAAGGGCCAAGTCTCACTAAGGGTCTTCATTCCAGGAAAGAACAACCCCAGGACAGTTTCTTCCTGGGCATGAGATCGAGGCAGTCTCTGAAAGGATGCTACTCCAAACGATTTGTGCGTCTCTTGGAACCTGGTGGCAGCAGCCAGTTCTGGCATATCTTCGTGGTGGCCTAGGCCTTGGGTTATGCACACCTGAGTTCCAAAATGTGAAAATCCCACTGGGAGACTGGCAGAAGTTAGGGAATAGTAATATGGGTCTTGAAGTTAGACTACATGGGGTTAATTCGTTGGTTTTAGACTTGAGGACTCTTAACAGATGTTTGCTATCATAGTTCAGTTCCCCTGACTAGTGAGCGCTGGTCCAAAGGCACGTCCTCCACAGATAACAGTCGTTGTATACAGGATAAAGTCATCTTCACAAGTCTAGCACATAGACCATGACTGATATGTAGACAATGCGGCCACTGGCTAAAATGAGCCTTCGCTGTCCTTCTACACGAACCATCAGAAAGACCTGGAAGCATTCTGTAGCTGACCAGGTTAGCTTAGGAAAATGGAAACCCGGTTGCATACTCACTAAAGGCATTAACTTGAAAGTCACCAGCCAGCCGGCGTTTGTGTGGTCCCGTTCCTCATGCGCTCCTCCTTACCAAGTGGAGAATTTCAGGGACGGAAGAGGCAGGTAGATGAAAGGGAAGGGGGAAGACCACTTCAGCTCAAAGATTGCAGAGAACACTGCATCATGCTACCGCCACATTTTCTGTTCTCTTTTCCTTTTTGATTTTTGGTGTTTGTTTGTTTGTTTGTTTGTTGTGGTTGTTTTTAGACAAGGTCGGACAGCCAGAGAAGACAGAGCTTGACCTTGCAATCCTCCTGCCTCCACCTCCCAAGTGTTTAGATTATAGGAATGCGCTGCCACATCCAACCTGTCTTTTCTCTTGACCATATGAAAACTGCCTGACTGTCCCCATGATGATGTATGGACACACACAGACACACACACACACACACACACACACAAACACATTCTGCACACCAGAAAAAAAAATGGTTTATCATAGTCTGAGTTGTCTCCAAGCTCATAAACTGACATCTAGCAGGTGTTCCCTTACTTGAGGTCTAACCTCAGTGTGTTTTGAGGAGTCTGAGTCAAATAAAGTTTAGCTGGACACACATGAAAGATGCAATGGTAGAACAGAAGAGAGGACCAGAATCCTGGGGGATCTGGGTCATGGTAAAATTGACTCAGCAAAAGCAGAGAGCAATAATCAGGGGTGATGCCTTTCTCCTTGGGTCTTTTCCGGCTCAGGACTGAATCATGAGCAGTCTACCAGGAGATGGACAGGCCTTCAGAATGAGAGGCTGCTCCAGGGAGGACATGCCAGACAATGTTACATGACAACTCACTTAATAATAATGCAAAGCAACTCTGAGATCTCCAGATTGTTAGCTTCCTTTAGCAAAAAATACCATGACGGGAAGGCACAGGTACAACCAGGTAATTGGTGACTGATTCACACTCCTGAGGGGCTAACTGTGCCTGTGGCAGTTTTCAACCTCTCTAGGGATAAGTTCATGCTTTACTTCACTCCTCTTCCAATGAAGGGGTGCTCCTGAGTTGTAGAAGATGCCTGACAAAGGCTCACCAAACACAGATTATAAATACTGTGTTTGTTAATACTGTGATTATAGGACGTTCCCATACGGTCACTTGAAAGTCTTATGAAATTTTCTCAGAAAAAAAAAAAAAACAACGTGACCAAGGAAATCAAATTCTGGACTTGGGAGAATATTCAGATTTACCAGGTGACTGAGCTGTTACTCCCTTGGAAAGAGACAGCAGCGCCCTCTTCTGGCACATTAGCATAGAAGGACGCTTTAGATGGTAGCTGAGGAGCCCACACCCAGTCAATTGCTCCTCAGATATCACTCATTCTGAACATAAGAGTAACATATATTCTCTACACAGAACATGAAAATGCATGCAAATATAAGAAATTTTAATCACATATGATCCTCCTTCCCAGAATCTTTGCTATTTAGGTGTATGTGCAAAACAAAATTTGAAATGAATAATTGGATAAATTGATATTTTCATCTGTCATTCATTATATGCTGACTGTTTTCAATGACCATATTTCTTGGAAAAATAATGTCCAAATGGTATTAAATCAAACAAATTCCTTTATTTTAGAGCCAACCAACAGTGTATAACCAGTTCCGAAATTTTATAGGCATTAAAAAAATGCTTTTATTTCATATCTTATTACTTCCATAAGATAAATTCCTAGAAAAATGAATTTTTGGATCTACAAATGTGGACATATTTAATATTTCCATACATGTTACCAAGTTACCCTCTTGCAGGTTGTAATAGTGTAGGAGTGTGTCCCCATGCCTGCAGGTCAGCCTGGGTCTTAGCCTAGCTCCAGTCCTCCTACCAAGATAAATCTAGTGTACATTTTCTTTAATTTTGGATTTTTAAGTTATGTATTGAGATTAAATATTTCATTGTTCATTTGTATGAGTTTCTTTCGAGTCACTACTATGTTTCAGACTTACATATTCCAAATAAAATGGAATTATAGGCAATTTAATATAAGCATATTTTGCTCTTACTAACAAATCTTGATAACCAAGACTGCATTTTGCTCTTGGTTACCTATTCCCATGACTTCTCCCCTGTTAATTATTTATCGTTTCATTTTGTTTGCAGTATTTCTAACAAAAGAGTACTTAAATATATGCAGACCTTTCTAGCATTCTATGTGTCTGTCGAGGTTTTTCTATCAGGAAATCCAATTAATCTCTGTTTTCTTCTAAGTTTCTGTTTTTACATTTCATTTAATCCTGAGTTTCTAAAATGCATTCCGTCGTCAAGACCAGGAGCTTCATGATGACTTCACATATGCAAACTCTGACCTTCTGGATCTGTCCTTAGTTAAAATTTGTCTTTTAATAGTGATAATTCATTGAATAGCATTTTACTTTTAATGGAAGTAGATTTTTCTCTTTATAAAAAAAACTATTGCTTTTAAAAAATGTTTTCTTCTATTGCACTTTTGACTGGTATTTTTGTTCCTACAATTTTTTCCACATGTAAGTCAATTGTTGATTTGAAATATCTTTAGGTTTTACAGGTCCACTTTGTCCTTGCCATTTTGCTGAATCCTTTTCTGTTATTTGCAGAATTTTTGCAAAAATACCCCTGTTGCAGTTTTATTACTTTTCGGGTGATTCATTTGTTTAAGAATTATTCTATCTGTTTACATTGGGGTAGTGGTGTGTTCATTAGGAGTGTCCAAGGAAGCCAGGCAGTGGTGGCACAGGCCTTTAATCCCAGCACTCTGGAGGGAGAGGCAGGTGGATTTCTGTGAGTTCGAGGCCAGCCTGGTCTACAAGAACTAGTTTCCAGGACAGGCTCCAAAGCTACCATGAAACCCTGACTCGAAAAACCAAAAATGAAAAAAGGAAGAAAGAGAAAAACAGAGTGTCCAAGGAGGTGAGAAGTGTAAGATCCCTTGGAGCTGGAGTTACAGGCATTTGTGAGCCACCTACCATGGGCACCAGGAACTGAACTAGGGACCCCTGCAAGTTCTCATCCTTAACCACAGAGCAGTCTCTTCCATACCCTGTGACTCACTTTTGAATTGTACATTTTTAAAAAATAAAAATAACATCGTTTTTTCTTTACCTCGCTCTGGGAGGCAATTTATTATTATTTTTTGGACGAGTCAAAATTCTTCAGGGTACCCCTAATTGTAGTAGGTTGCACCCTAATCCAGTTGAAGCTTAGCTCAACCCTCACATGGAAAATGACTCTTCTTTGTATCTAGGAGCAAGTTTCAGAAAGAGGAAGAGAATGCAAGGACTAGAAAGATTCTCACGTAAGAGGCTACTTATTAAAGCATCTTTTAGTACCCTTTTTTTCTATTCAGGATCACAGCCCTGATAGTTGGTAGAGAGTTGCAATGATACTGTCTTCTGTCCTCGAATATCTTAACATCCCCCACTCTGCTATCTGATAGCGGGGCATTGTTTTTTTTTATTGTTGTTGTTGTTTTTATGCTGGGTATTGAATCTAGAGCCCTGTGCTTTCTGAGCAAACATTTTACCACTGGGGACATTGCCGGCTCACTTTTACTTTTTACCGTGAGAGATAGTCAGTGTCATTGTATTTCCCAGGCTAGCTTTGCACTCACTCTATAGCCCAGACAAACCTTGAACTTGCAGTTCCCTTACCCTAGCCTACTGATTAGCTGGAATTGCAGACACCTACAACCAAGCCCAGCTTCTGATAACTGTTTGACTTCTCTGATGGGATCCTGAGTTAGAACGTCATTCTTCAAGTGCAATAAACCAGGAACGTGTATTTCCTATCATTACTGACTTTGAGACATCATCATTTGAAGATCTATTTCTTATAGCAGTGAATGCCTTCCCAGGAGGGAGTACAGACTGGGAGGAAGAGCATCTGGGAGCCCCATATTTAAGTGTAGGAAGAGAAAGCTGTGCAGAATTTGGAACAGCAGTCGGGATGGGAGAGGAAAACTGAGCAGAGAGCACCTTCCAGGCAGCCAAGAAAGAATTTGGTAGTATCTGGTGACCCAGGTCAGCCAATGAGGGTACAATGAATCTGGCAGCTGAGACAACTCCTAAATTGCTGCCAGCTGAAGTGTACAGGGTCTAGTTGAAGGCAGTTGAGTTTCTGGAGCCTTACCTTTGAAGCATACTTATGACCAGAGCATCTCCTTGCCCGGCTGCTGTGAGGTGAGCATCTTATTACCGGATGTTCCTCTGAGACCTTCTTCCTCACCACAGGCCCTCAGATAATAGAACCACATAACAATGAAATGAAACCTCCGGAGCACGGGTCAAACCCCCACCCTGGCGTTTTGTCTCAGTGATAGAAAGCTAACTACCACAGATAAAGTTGAGGTACTCCAGGTGCCAGGAGAGTCCAGGGACATTAAAAGTGATTGCAGTTCCCAGGGTCATCAAATCCCTTTCTTCTGTGTGTTGCCCAGTTGGTTTCTTAACTCAAAGTGTACAGGAGAGAAACTGATTGTTTTGAGGAAGCACTATTGTCCTAACGTCCATTCTACCATGATAAAAATATCCCCCAGCCCATGCTGTGAGACAGATAACCTAGCTGTGGGCTGCATGTGCGTCTTCAGTTTCAGAGTGTGGCCATCATTGCTTCCCAGTTAATGGTGCATGCAGAGACATCTTAAGATAGGTTCTGTTTGGACAAGAGCCCCACACAACAAAAGAGGAGGTAAAAGCCTGGCAGCATGGCACATGCCTGTAAGCCCAGTGCTCAAGGCCCAGGTAAGAGGGCTCTTGTAGGAGGATTCAGACAGAAGGGCTCAAAAGAGCACTGAATACTCAGAGCCAAATTGGGCAACATAGCAAGACTTATCTGGGGTAGGGAAAAGAAAAAATTCCAAGAGAAAGCTGATAAATCTATGACTGAAGAGAAAGAAAGAGATGAATTCAGAAGGCAGCCAATGGTTTATGCAAATATCATTATGTAAGAATACAGGAGATGGACACAGGAATGAAGTTTAGCTATGCCTGAAGATACAAAGAGCTAAGAAGCACTGAGTTTCCAAAGAACTCACTGAATGACAAGATGCCAAAGAGAAAAGGTAATGAAGAGCTGGTCCGCACAGTATGTGGTTGGAGAATGGATTTCTTAGATGGGTTAGGTATGAAAGTCCTTGCTATTAAGGAATTCAAAGGCCAGTAAGAACAGAATGAATCAAACTTATGGAGTGTGTAGGAGGCACCCAAGATATACGGTATGATAGCCAAAGCTCTAACATTATTCTTCCGAGTGAGCAGGAACACATGTGGGTGTTATTGTTGTCTTGTGAAACATTTGATGTATGCACAATCCCTTTTCATCCACTAAGCAGTCTTTTGAAGCAGGTTTGCTTATTGTTCCCACAAAGTCACTTACATTTAGAAAAGCCAAGTATCTCATCCCCAGGACATGCACCAAAGGTGCAACTGAGCTAAGATTTCAATAACTCTAAGTCATCTCATTTGTGGCAGTGGCAAAAGCCTTCAATGGCTCCACTCTTAGACTCACCCACGTCCCACATCTGGGAAGCTGCGTGGCTTGAGGAACTACTGTTCACTGGGGATCCAATGTCTGGAAAGATGATAGTCAACCAAGCATTTAGGGTAAAATCTGAAAATAAATCGCAGTTTACTGACACTTGGAACAAGCGGGAGTGTTAGGAATCTGCAAAGAGCAGAAGGAGGATGGGGGCCGGGCCCATTGGGAGGAATTCTTGGAAATGCTTAGGTTCTTAGGCAGAACCTAAGAAAGCCTTGAATTAAAATGGTGGTAAAGGCTGACAAGCAAATATTAATAGGCCTGTTCACTTTGAAACACATGTGTCTATATATACATAGCTTATTAGTTTATATATACGAATAGATATTGAAGAACACTAAAGATGAAAATTAAATTTAGAAGAGCTTGGTTAGCACGATACCTTCCACTTGATTGCTACACCAGTTCCTATGATGATAACGTCAAAAAAAAGAAGCATTGGCATGACAGTAAGGACAGATTTTAATGTATGTACACAGGTGGTTAGGGTTGGTGACCTAAGAACTCAATCTCCCTTAATCCAGTACATGAATTTCACTACGTCTAAAATCTCCAGCTGTTCCCTTCTCCCTAAAGCCTGGAGTAGAGAAGAGGTTCCTGCTCGTTGAGTTTCTTCAACCTTGATGGGATGAGGAATATATATTTGAGCTGTCATCTTTAATGTATGTCCACCAAGATGTCTTCTAGGTTGCTCTATGCAGATCTAGGTTGTTCCTCCTTCATAACTCTGATTGTTTTTATTTTTTAAATTCTAGTAACTATAATAAGTACATATAAAAATAATGAGCAAAATTAAGCAATAAGGAGAAAATTTTTAAGTATTGTTTAGTACATGGTATGATCTGATTTTTTTTTCAAAATCCACATTTGCAAGCCAGACACATGGCATTTATTTTAAACCTCAACCCATACAAGTGAGTAAAATATCAAACGGTTATGCTTTTTCCTTTCATTGGCCCAAAGTATTCCGAGTGTTGGACAAAGGAAAACCTTTCTATTAAAGGTCCCCAACATGATCACTGATGGGTGCTAAGAGTGTCTTGAGTGACACAGAACCACCAGGACTGTGGCCTAGCTACTGTCTCTGGGCATCGTCTAGTCTCTTGCTAGTATCTT
>LOEQ01015491.1:2357-15332 GCA_001685075.1 Bramus lutescens
CTATCGAGCCACGAACACTGTAGATTTTCATAAAAGCAGAACCAACCACATGGGCTCCTAAGCCTTTATTGGTGTTCTAAATCTTTGTTGACAGTTACCAAGACTCCCCGGGTGCAGAACAAAAGTCAACAAGGAAATGAAACAGCAGCTGGTTTATTCTTTGGGGATAAAACCCACTACATGTATAGCAGCTGGGGATGTGCCCACAAACCTCAGGGCACTGCTGGTCCCCAGGGCTCACTGAATCCTCCATTTTAATCTCCCTTTCCCAGCCTGTCTGTGTACATGTGCTTCAACAAGCTGAGCAATAGTGAGTACTGAAGCCGCCCTACTACCTGGAAGGCCGACATTTAATCCAACTGCTTGCTGCTACCTTCAACCATCTCTTAGCAAAATCTCTACCATCTCTTTCCATTGTTTCTGTACTGTAAAACCCCTATCATCTTTGCTAACCTCACAGTGAATTCTGTTGTCTGAACCGAACACCTTACTGTAGCCTCATAAAACTCTCTACCCTATCTTGTTAGGCTCTAAAGAAATAAATGTTCAAAGAAAGCCATGTAGAGAATCTGAGACAAATATACTCTCTAATGGCACTCCTGCTTCCTCCTTGCTGACTTGATGTCTAGAACCACATGTTCAAAGTGTTCTATGAGGGTGACAGCTTTGGTATTGGGGTCTGTTTGCAAAAGCTCGTTCTAACAAGTCAGTGCTGGGTGACTCAAAGACTCAAGGGAATTTCATGGGTCAAATTTGTCCTGTCAAAGAATGCTATCTAATGCATAATTGTGAGGATGACAGCAAACAACTTCTGCATTGCAGTAGCCTGGCACTATAAAACACTGGTTCTAATTCACATACATCCAATGAAGATGATTTTGGTTGGTAAGACCTCTTAATCTGTGACATCCCATCCCAGTTTATTAAACTCCCTTCCATTAGACACATGTATCGTGAAAGACAGAAATTAAAGAAAGGCTATGAGCTAGTTCAAGGTGCGTATTCTGTTGAATACTCACATAGCCACAGCTAGCTGGAGAGGAGTCTTGAAAGTGTAGTCTATATATGTACCCCCCAAAAAATGAAAAACTTGGCTGAAGTTTACCAGAGTCCAAAAATGGGCTGAGTATTGTCTCTAGACTGAGAAACAGAAAACACTTAGAATAACCGTAAAGGGAAAGAAAAAACCAAGAAAAAAAAGCAGGTCTGGTTTCAAGATGGGTGATATCTATAAAACCTCTCAATTCTAATTCTGGCATGTCCAAGAACTACAAGGGTCTACCAAACACCCTGAATGAGACAGTGTAGACCATATGAAGGCAGAGATAAAAAGGAGCACAGAAGTGTTCACTCCTGAGAAGGAGGAAGTGCACATAAAGAGAAGTCGGATAGATTGGGAATGTAGACCAGACACCACAGAGAAATGGGTAGAAACCACATGACTTAAAACAAATAAATATAAAAACAATGTCCAATCAATCCTTTACCCATGACAACTCAGAAAAAAATGAAAAGTCTGTTGACCTCGCAGATCATGGAGAGTAAACTGGCTTGACCATGGATTAATATTACAGAATCATGAAACCCTAAACCAACTCCAGCAGTTAAAGAGAAGATCTTGGCATCAGGTTAGGGTTGGGAGGGCGAAATAAGTGATGTTGAGATTTCTACTTATTATGGCTCCGTGGTAGAATGATACACCTGGGGATTATGATTTGCACATGCCTGCCCCAGAACAGAACAGGCTATGTTGAATTATCTCCCTCCCTCCCAATCTCCCTCTCTCCCCAACCCCGCCCCGTGTATTTAACTCCATCTGCACACGTTATGTGGTTAAGCCTTACATTGATGTGCTGGTGACATTAGACTGTTGTAAATAGCTTATCTAAAAATACTAGGCACTTCTGTCAATAGCACGTTAATCTATTCTTGCAGCACATTTCTACAACAGCAACCTGAACTAAAAAACAGTCACTTTCAAACTTCATCTCACAGAAAGAGGCAACCTGACCCTCTAAAATCCCATGCTTCACCGGCTAAAACTTGCCAGACTCTTCCTGTTTCTTTCTCTCCATGTCTCTTCATGGTATTTGATTGGACTTGCTCAGCTCAGCTTTTAGATGAAGTCAAAGGTATTTGCCTATATTTTCAATGTTTGATCAGTGGGCTGGCTCTGAGGTGTACATAATTCTGTTTAAGTAACTGAGTCATTTCCTTCTAGGAACAACCCACAATAGATGGCTCAACACAGAGTGGGCATGTGCTTTTGCAGGTCACTCTGCCCCTTGTATCTCTGTGATTTAATATAGCCTACTGGATCTCTGACTTTCCTCATGCTGTTCCCTTTATCTTATACCTTGCTTCTATAGATTTTTGTGTGGCCCATTTCTGCACAGTGGAAAGGGTCTAAATCTCAGCTTCTCTGATAGTTCTGTTGGGAATAGCTTACCCAAAACACGAAGTGCTTCTGTCGCCTTCCTGCACCTTCCTCTTCTGTGTTTCAGATCACACTCTACTATTGTGGAGCTTGTTTGTTGGCACTGTTATCTCTCTCTCCCTGCCCTGTGTGTGCAGACCTTACAAGGGAGTCATTTTGCTTTATTCACAGTGATATTGCTGGGATCAATGAGAATTTAGTATTTGTTTGAATTGGCACTGTGTTCTGTCTGTCCCACTGCATCCTCCATGGCTTAGCCCCTTAATAATAAGGGAATGAAAAAAAAGGCAGACAGACAGACATAAAGGAAAGGTGGGATCAGGAAGGCTGTGCAGCGCAAACTCTGAAAGAGCCTATAAACGCAGCATGTTTCTTATACACTGCACAGGAAAGGGAGTTAGCTAGTTGTGGGGGGGCAGGTCTCCGTAGGGGCGCAGTCTCAGACTGTAGACGTTCAAAAGGAGGAAGCTGTAGTTGCTAGTTTTTGCACACACTACCAACATTCCCACACAAACCAAAGGAACACTTTGCCAGTTCTAAGCCTGATCCTTATAGGGAAGACTTTACCATGCCCATGGGTCTAAGACATTGGTGTTTGTCTTTGACATGGCTGTGCCCATGTGTACAATTCATATTTATTTGAGGCTTCTTTTGGTCTTTACATGTTTACTCAAGGCTTCCTCACTCCCCCCCCACTGTCTTTTGTTTCGAGCATTAGTCCCATGTTAATAATCTAGCCCATTTCCCTCCCCAAACTAAAATCATACATTGATAAAGAACTACATATTGGTGATGTGCTTTTGGAAATTTTTGAGATTTTTCTAACATAATATAAGTAATTCCAGGCTTTCAGAAACATTTGCTATATGTAGCTACCCTTGTATCATCTACTTTTTCTACAAATAATATATAAAAGTCCTTGAGGAGGTGGAGAAGCCTCCAACTAAACTTTAACTTAGTAGGAACCATAAACATCACAAAGCTTCCCCCTACCCCACCCCTCATCGCTGGCTTTGTGAAAGAAATGGACAGAACAGGTTTTCACTCTACCATTGCAACTCTTCCATAAAGACATGTTAAACCTTAGGTTCCACACATCAAAGTTGCAACTGTCTTGTTCATGTATGTAAACCAATGATCAAGGACAGCTCTTATACGATGTTGACACTCAGTACATGAAGCTTGAGTGTCTGCTGAATGAACATAGTGACCAAACATTAAAACATATTTGCTTTTTTAATCTGGTAGAGTCTTTAACTTTGAGAAAAAGGCCCAAGAGTTAGTGCTGCCAGAATTAGTGCCAGTAAAATCACCAGGAAAGACAAGAATTCACGGAATTCACTAAGAGGTAACAGGCCACGGGTGTCTTTGCTGATTTTATAATTTCAGGTAGTGTTCTTTACTCAGTAAAACCCACCTTCTAACAACAAGTCAGTATGATAATGTGCACTTTTACTGCTCCATTACATCCAAGGCGTTTAAGATTCAATAAAAGGTGTTGGGCCTTTCTCACTCTCCTTCCTGCAAGCTCCGCTCTCCAGCACCTTCACAGACACCTGAGAAGCAGGCTTCTCTAGCCGACTTTGTGTTGGTGCATTCCATTTCACTGTCTCCCCGCTTTCTGAGTCAATAACATGCTTGGTAATTGCCGCAGGGACTGAGTGGTCCCCAAGGGTAGAGTGCTGAGCTCTGTGTAGTAGATGTTGGTGTATTTCCACTTTACCTGGCACTTGAGCCTGTCAGAGTTTACCATTAACACTGGAGCTCACTTTGACGACAAACTGCAGGTGATGATATTAGATTGTATCACAGTCCCTTCAGAGTACCTCGTGGTTATGACCAAATTCATAGTAAAGCTAATGTCTTTCACAACTCTAGCTGTTGCCATAGTGCACGCCTAAGCTGCCTCACACCCTGAAGGATTGCAATATCTCCAGTGCTAAAAGGGATCACAGCTATTCAAAATAGGTCAGCCTGACCAGATGGAGGCCATGGCACTTGCATGGGCTAGCTAAGCCTCCTTTCCAGCACATGATCCCTGAAGAAACCAGTTTTCCTGCTATATCATGATAATCTCCCCTCCTGAACACTCTTTCCATCAAGAGCAGGTCAGAATCAGAGCAACATGACCAAGACTGTCTCTAAAGTGCTATTTCCCATGGAGATGTGGAACATGGTTTGTAATAACATTGAAAGGCAAACCTTGTTTGCCATCTTCAGGATAAATTTAAGAGTTTCACACATAATTTTATCCTACGCCCAAAGGCAGAGCTGTGTTTCCATCTTTTTGAGCCTATTAGGTGCTTAGTTATTTCACTGATAATCAATAAAATGTGGCAGCAAAACTGATCATGTAATTTTATCCTAGGAAGAAACCCATGGCTGGCATGGGAGTGTGTGTGGAAGTGGAGAACATGCCAGTCAAAAACCCCTAGTTAAAAACTTCCCAGACCAGGCATCATACCTGTGAGTGATAAAGTCTGCTCACTTGTAACCAGAGGCACCTTTCTCTGCCCATGCTATCCAGAGGAACTTAGTTGACCTTAGACTCAAGTCATTGTTTTCTGAGGATGTTGGTTCTGTCATGATGAATAAACAGAGCAGGAGGTATATTACACATAGCATGATGCAGAACTTGAATGACTTGCCTTTCCACTAGGAATATGGTCATTGATGGGAAATACTGCCCTGTGTGCACAGAGACAAGGCAGTATTTCACAGAATAGTAGTTACTGGATGGCTGCAAGCTATGATTTGAGGGGTAGTCAATAGCTCCTTCCTCAAGAGATGTTTCGGCTCTTAGCTTCTACTGCACTCATCATTCTGATAAGATTTGCAAACTTAGAAATGTTTTGGACTCTTAGAAATTTTCAGGTCTTGGATTTAAGAAGAGACTTCCCAGGAGGCAGGATGCAAAGCAAGAGAGTAAATGTACCTTTTTACCTGTCTTCATTAGGGTTACTGTTGCTGTGATCAAAAGCAACTTGGTGAGAAAGAATTTATATCAGCTTCTAGCTTTCAGGTTACACCCCATCCCTGAGGAAAGTCAGAGAAAGAACTCAAAAACACCTGGGGATTCAAAGCTGACGCAGAGGCATGGGGCAAAGCTGTTTCTTGTTGGGGGGGGGGATGACCAAACAGTTGGAAACCTGAAGAGTTTGAAGAGGCTACCCTCAGATTTAACGTATTCTAGGTGTAATAGTGGTACAGAACCCATGTGTTACTGGCCCCGGTTGATGTTGGAAGGTGGTGTATGCTGAACTCAGATCAGTGCGAAAAAGCACTCGGGAATCTCCTCCTTGAATAATACACTTAAACTCAGGTTGGAATAAGCAGAGGTTATTTGGACCATATATGTTGCAGTGTTGGGGTTTATGTATTTAGAAAGGTTATAGAATGCTAATGTGTTGATAAAACTGTACCATACTCTTAAGATGGAGCTTCCTCCAGAAACCTTGGATTAATAATAGAAGTTTGAAATTTAACAATGCTTTGGCTTTGTTTGTTTGTTTGTCTTTTGTCAAAATGTTAACGACTTCCTTATACAGCTCAGGACCACCTGTCCAGGGGTGGCAGCACCTGTCCTAGGCTGGAACCACCCACATAAATCATTATTCAAGAAAATGCACTACAAACTTGGCAAAAAACAATTTGATGGAGATACGTTCACAACTGAGGTTTGCCTTCCCAGAAAACTCTAGTTTTTGACAAGAAGACAGGAAAACAACCAGGTCATCCCTTTACTCTGTTCTCTAGGGTGGGGCTTCTTCCCAGCCTCAGAGGTAAACCATGTGACCTAGGGCAGCACATTTCCTTGGCGTGGCGCAACTTAATTGGTATAGGCCTGAGCATGTAACGCACGCTAGATTAATGGGAGACAGCACTGAGACATTCACGGGAAATGCTGGAGCGTATGTGCTCATTCTTCTTCAGCAGATGGGAAGTGAGAAGAATGTTGCTCTGAAAGCCATTGGAGCCATCCTGTGATGATGACAGAGAGGATCTGTGGGTCCTGGGAATGGGAGGACAGAGCAATAGTGCAACTGAGAGGAAAAAGGAATAGCAATTATCCTGATGATTCTGATCCCCAAAGCCATCTAGCTGTTCTTGAAACTGGATAGTCCCTGGACTGTTTTGCAATATTAAGTGCACAACTCATTTTTGTTTGTTTAAGCACCTAGTTTTTTTTTTAAACAAAAAGATAGTGAATACCTTATGTTAGTCTTCTCTTGCACTTTTTATTTGTAAAAAGATTTCTGATGTTGCAGCCATGTTAGGAACAGCTGCTTTTAGTCCTATTTGTCCAGTACTCTCAGGCATGTAACAGTAAATGACATGGTGGTGGTGATGCTGATGATGCTGATGCTGATGATGTTTAAGAAGAACTTTTCAGGCTCTGAGAACATTTCAAAGTCAGGATATTCACAAAAGTGTTTGTGACAATTTCTTTTCAGGGACTATACAGATCTGTTCTAAAGCCTTGAATATAAAATCTCATTTAATTACCACGATGATATTATAGGATGTTCTATTTTTTTCCTCATTTACAAATTATAGAATGAAAGTAAAGAGAGGATGAAATAATATTCTTCAGGCCATACAACATGGAACCCTACAGTGCCTTCATCCATCCCCCATACCACCTCTGACAAGGCAGAGGACTCTGTGTGTTCTGGGCTCTGTCCTATTTCAGTATCTCTGGTTTTACATTCTCCACCGAGAGGATCCCTGATCAATGTCAAGGGGAGGGTTTCTGTCATTGGAGTCTTAGCTCAACCAGCAGGTCTTTCCAGCAATTGCAGGTGTTCAGCTGACTCACACCTGCGTGATCCTTCCCAAGAACACAGAGATCAAAGGGAGGAAGGATTTTTAACTCAAGTTGTCAGGCGGATTCTGCTTCCAAAAATTCTACTGATTATAAATATGGCATTCTGCTTTAATCTTCAAAGAAAAAAATCAAATTGTAGCTGACTATTGCAACTCCCTGTTTAAGTGGGATGAAAGAAAGATTTATGTCTCAGTAAGTTCTTGCCTACCCCTATGTTCCCCAAATGGCTTTGGACAGTATATACTTCATAGACTTGGGGATCCTCCTGTTATCTCATCATTCCTCAAGATAATTCAGATAATCTATGCACTGTTGTAAATCTCAGGTAGGGTCTTCTCTTTGGCATTTCCTCAGAATCTGATATTGTTTTCCTTCAAACGTCTTCATCCACTTCACTCTATGGAGATGCTACAGGGCAACACCACAGACCACCATGGTACTTTTCTAGCTTCTGTGACAAACTACCAAATAGCAGCAACTTAAGGGAGGAAAGTTTGAATTTGACTTGCTCTTTGTGATGCTACAAGCCATTGTACAGTTCATGGCAATGGAGTGTGCAACTGGAAATACTTTGTAATTCTTTACACCTCTGTGCATCAGGAAACAGAGAGCTCAGGCTTGAAGTGGGATGGGTTAAGAAGGTCAATACCCACACCATAGCAACCCACTTGTAGGCAGAAGTTTCTGTCCCACCCGATCCTGCAACCATTCAGTCCCAAATAAACACACAGATGTTTATATTAATTATAAATTGTTTGGCCTATTGCTCAGGCTTATTACTAACTAGCTCTTACAACTTAAGTTAACCCATAATTCTTATCTATATTTAGCCACATACCTAAACTTGGTAGCTTTTCTCAGTAAGGCATTCTCATCTTGCTTCTTCTGTGTCTGGCTTGCAAACACATCTCTGCCTTTTATCTTTTCATAATTCTCCTAGTCTGGTTGCCCTACCTATACTTTTGGCCTGGCTACTGGCAAATCAGTGTTTTGTTTAACCAATATGAGTGAAAAATCTTCACAGTGTACAAGAGCATTATCCCACAGCACCCACTTTCTCAAACTAGGCTTCACCTCCTAAAGATTTCATGGCCTCCCTAAGCAGCTAGGCATAAAGTGTTCAAACCCTTGAGCCTTTGCAGAAAATGATACATCTAATATTAACAGTGTTCATCCCTCCTTCCTGTATCCATTATTCTCCACATTTCTTCCTTTTCTAATCGTACTGGGCCCTTCCTTTGAGTGAAGAACAAAAGCAATAGGAAACTTAGGTCTCTTGCTTAAAAACTTACCAAAGAGGCAGTAATTAGAAATTGGTAAGGGGCAATGAGCTCATTTATAGTTTGGGCCAGAAAAGCTTAGTTTTTCTGCTTTTGCTGTGGTGGGTATTATAATTTATAGGAAAGATTAACCAAAACCTAGGAGACATAACTGTGTGAAATAAGTTTCTAAAACTATGAGGCATCTCTTTCTGGGAGACTTGTTCTCTGGCATCATAACCCAGGTTTGTTCTTGACCTTAGCATGGCATTGCCTGGAGAAACTAATTCTCTAGGCTCCATTCTTATATAGAGCCATTATGGCACTCATTCACAAATACCCTGCTGCTATCCAGCCCATTCTTTGTAGCACTTTCCGTACTGCAAGGGTTTGTGCCTCAACTAAAGTGGTCCTGTAAAATAATTGCAGGGGCTTTGGGGATTCAATGCATAATTTATTTTAATATTCCCTTAAATGTCTTTGGAAAAATCTCTTAGATGTCCATTCAATTTAGAAGATAGTTAGTGTGCAATTTAATTAACCATTCAATTTCAAATACATACAAGGAAAATTATAAGCCTCTTGCTCAGCTACAGGACAATCTAAGGAGAATGAGACCTATAAGTGAAGCCATTAGCTACTAAGAACAGGAGAAACACGACTCTGATGTGCCCAAGAAAAGCAGCTAAGGAATTTGTAAATCTTCTCTTATTTTGCTTTTAAGGAGAACTTTCAAAACACAAACCCAAAGTAGATATTAACCAAAACTTAAAAACCATCTCCTAAGGAGATAAATGCTGTTGCTTTAAAATACACTGAGAAATATTGATAACCAGATCTATCATTTTTAAGTGATGACTCTTATCTAGCCTGTAGGTTTGATGTTTAAAAAGAAAACATTTCAATATTCTGTCATCTATTAACATGTGTTGCTCAGCCCACACATTTAATCAAATTCCTGATCAGATGGGCCATCTGTGGACTCCCCACATCTCCTTTCCTGTCTATCTGTGGACCTGTAGAAACAGCAGTAATATCTCAAGGGGACAGAAAGTGGAGCAAGAATTTGAAGGCCACGCCAAAAGCAATTGGTTATATTGCAATAATAATGAAGAAATTAGAAAGAACCAGCCTTAACTGTCTATGTTATAAAAGGGCTTCCTCATAAACCTTACATTGGCTCTGCCTGACTCTATGAGATGGGGTTAGCACAATGGAGCTGGGCATCACAAGGCATGAGAAGCTAAGGGATTGATGAGGATAACATGGTTGGCATAGCATCACACTGTTTTCATTCACTGGCCACTTATCAACAGTCACACACCTTAAAGACTTATTTGCAGATTTTGGGAATCACAACCCTGAGTCCCACCCCTAGAGTATAGTACAGTAGTTCTGAAAACTGGGACCCAAGTGTTTGCATTCCTAATATAATTGATCTTAGTGTTTATAGATAGACTACTTTTGAATGCTTCTGCCATTTACACAGTGAATGACAAGTGTCACCCTTACCTTCCTAAATTCACAGCCCCTGTATGATACACACTGACCAACAGGCAATAATACAGGTTGTACCATAGGGAGGGATGGGACCATGGTAAATAGCAGATCTGTAGCACATGTGGAAGAGGCTTCTAATTAAAAGCTCTGCAATGAGGTTGGGTTCAGGATAAGATGACAACATTGAGAAACTCTTGCCTTGTTAGAATATCTGGTGTGTGGGAAGGAAGAATGTGAGAGAGCTCCAAGCACAGGGGCCATTTGTAGAAGCCTGATGATGCAAAGGACTATTCAGAAAGCAAGAATCCATTGACTGTGAGAAGAGCATAAAGAAAGAAGATCAGATCAAAATACATTATAAGTTATTCTTAGAATTTAGCACTTAAGATGGCAATGTCATCAAGATCTCACTTTTGGACTCCCTTTGGCTTCCTACCCTTACAATCTCTGTTGGCAGCATAAAGCATGTAAGAAGAGTTTATTGCTGAATAAATAAGGCATGTTCTCAAGTGTGGAGAGTTAACAGTGACCAAAGAGACAGTAATGCTGATCTACATTGAGGCAGACTTTATACCATACCTAAATTCTCTGAAACTAGCAGCTTCTCCTGAGCAGTCAAATTTGTCTTGGCCACGTGGTTGATAAGTCTGGTTTGTGTCTTAAAAAGGGGGCAATAGCACATCCTTGGTTTTTGTCAGAAAGTCTCCTGCCACACAGTAATCTGTACCATGAGGGCTCCAGTTTTAAATAATTATCAAGTAATGACTTTCCAGGCTACTTATGATTTCAAGTCTCCATTCATGGCCAGAGCAGAACTCAAGTCCCATTCAAGTGACTAGTTATTAGAGTCCTGAAAAGTATAGGGTACTGATTTTAAGGGAAGGGCCTAGCCCAATTGTTCTCCATCTTTACCAATTACTCCTCAGTGCCCCTGAGCTGACATCCTTGGTCCTGTTGGAGCACACCCTCCTCAAGTCTTGAGATGTGTGTGGAGTCTCTTATATTGCAGCATCTCTGCAAACTTCTGCTTTCTCTACCCCCACCACACACTCCCTTCTCACCCTCTAGAGCATAAGTTACCCTTCCTCCCTGTTTCTGTATCATGGAAGGTGTTACTGGACACTTGCAAAAAGCTGTGCTCTCTGCAATAAAAGTATTCAACCACTTATGAGGTAGCTTCTCAAATCACTTGGGTCAGAGCCCAGTACAGTGTCACACAATCCACCACTCAGAAGGCCACAATGAGAGGATCAAGTATTTAAGGCCAGCCTGGACAATATAGTGGGACTCTACTTATAAAAACAAAACACTTGTGTCAAAGTAAGATCCTTACAAATGTTCAAACAAAAGTCGGTTTTTAAAAAGTGAGGATAGAACAACATTAATGAAGGAAAATTTGTTGCTATGGCAATTGTCAGTATGTTTCACTGAAGTAACTGTTATAATGACATTTTTATCAAGTATCATCAGATATTACATAGACGTACATCAAAATGACAGTGTGATGCCATTTTACATCCCTTATAGGACTATGCAAATGCTGGTAAGGTGACATAATTAGGACCATCATGTACTGCTGAGACTGTCAACTGATACAAACATTTTTGAAAAATGGTTGAACAGTTGTTTAAAAGTTAAATATGCTACCTGCCTTCCATGTCTACATAGATAACCAAGGAAAGTAAAGACATGTTCACAGAGAAACTTGAACATGGATGCTGATAGCTCATTTATTATGATCACAGAGTGAAAGCAAGTCATATGTCCATCAAATGATAATAAAATGCCACATATTCCATATAATAATGTATCCATAAATTGGAACTCTGTATTATTTCATTTGAAAATGTAGGTTAATTTTTAAAACACCTTTAAATCTAAAGGACCATGACAAAAGACAAAAGGTTGTATTTTTATTTAAAGGAGAACAGACAACTCCATTGGGACAGAAGGTAAACTAGTGGTTGCCAAGCACTATGGCTAATCATCATTGCCAACTTGAATCATCTAGGATTCAGATCTCTGGATGTGTTCTTAAGATTGTCTATATGGAGGTTTGACTTCATGGGGACGACCCACACTGAATCCCATGGACTGGGTTTAAAGCTGAGCAGAAAGGTGATCTAGGCATTGGAATTCATCTCTCTCTACTTCCTGAGTATGGATTCAATATGATCAGCTTCCAATGCTTTATTACTATCCCTTCTCTGCCTCAATGGACTATTATGTCCTAAAAACCCTAATCCAAAGCAAATTTTTCTTCTTTTAAATTTTTTTATGTTGGCTATTTGGTCATAACCATGAGAACAGTCACATTAGGTAATGGGATAAGAAGGGACGGAAGGAGCTGAAGAGTAACTGTCAATGCATGTAGTAGTTTATTGAAGGTGATGATAAGAGCTCTGGGGTTCCACATTAGGGATGGCTGAACATGCTGTTACCTTATGAAGCAGGGTTGAGCTATATGCTTTAGCACATTTTCTGGTGTATGAATTATATCTTAGTAAATATGTTTCAAAACCTATATGGATTAAATTATCAACATCTATAATAGGATTTGATTACTCTAGTGTATTATATTAGTCATCTTTCCATTACTGTAAAAAATACTTGAGGAACTAAGTGATGTGGTGGTTTGAATTAGCAAAATTCTTGAGAAAGTAGAAGTGGCAGTTTGGATAATAGAGGCTCATATATTTGAATGCTTGGAGAGTGGCAATATTTGAAAGAATTAGGAGGTGTGGTCTTTTTGAAGGAATTTTGTCAGTGTAGGTGAGCTCTGAGGTTTAAAAAGTCCAAAGGATAGTACAAAATGTACAGTTTGAGGATAAAATGAGTACCAGGAAGTATACTGGACTCAGTCTGTAATCAGGAGATAAAAGGATTAAAGAAAAGTCTGTATCACCATGCACAAAACTCAAGTCCAAATGGATTAAAGACCTCAATATTAA